>JAKVQX010000255.1:0-23466 GCA_030463015.1 Geotrichum citri-aurantii
TTTTAATTTTTTTTTTTTTTTTTTTTTTTTTTTTTCATTTTGCTTGGTGTTGTTTCTATAACTGTGATTTAAATCAACATCTGCACACGAGTGAGCGCTGTAACTAATTTTTTTTTTTTTTTTTGGTTCATATTGACCAGTCAACGCTATGAGTAGGCCTTTAATCCCTGATTGAACTAATCTAGTTTTTTTGTTTTTTAAATGGTAACTTTTTTTTTTGAATTTTTTGCACGATCCATTTGATTCAACAATGTGCTCGTTGGCATATGTATTATGCAACGACCGTTGCACACACACACACACACGCACACATGTTTCTGTGACCTGTATGGCTCTACGATAGGCCAATGATTACGCCAGTATTTCTCTCTCACTCTATAAATTTTTTTTTTTTTTTCTTTTGAGACGATAATTTAAATACATGAACACGCATTCACATGTACTGACAGACATGGCTGTATCTACACTACATAGTGTGATAACTCCACTAAGCTTGTAAGGGGAGGAAATGAAGATGAGGAAGGAGAAGAAGAAGAGTGAGATAAATGGTGGTGTTGGTCTAGAAAAGGCTCTGGGTTTTTTTTGGTAATGATAGACTCGAGGTCCATAAACAACTTAATTCCTCTTTCGTTCATCTTTTTTTTTTTTTCCCTAAAAAAAATCGGACCCCTTAACATGTAGGCCCTTATGCTTGATCGTATACAATAGGTGTACATTTACAGATGTGAACACAACTAAATGTCGGCATGGAACGCTTGACGCCCGTTGATCTGTGTGATTTGCGTGTGTGTGCGTGTATTTGGGAGGTTTAAATTTTTTTTATTTCTCCTTTCCTGAAGGTTTTAGTGATACAGAATCATTTAACGCCTAAAACTTGAAGGTCTCAAAATAAAACTTCAACAACCATGAAGTTTTTTTTTTTTTTAAAATGTAATTTCATTAGAACCAAACTAACAAAACAAACAAGCAGGTTTTAAAAAAGTTTGAATTAAGTAACAAGTGTATTGAGTGAAAATAAGAAAGAAATAAACATAAAACATAGCCACCAAAAAAAAAAAAAAAAGAGCATACAATCAAACACAAGTCAAATAGAAAAATTTACCATTTGAATAAAAAAAAAACCCAGTAGACTAAAAGATTCAAATTAAACAAAAAATTTTTAAGGCCAATGATCAAGTTATTACATACGCGCTCCTAGTGAGAGAAAGCAGAATTCTTTATTTTTTTTTTTTTTTGAAGAACACAACTAAAAGTTCAAAACCGTTTTGAAAACCATTACTTTGCTACTTTTCAATGACTAATGATTCCAATTTTAAAACGGAAAAGAGATTTTTTTTTAATTTCAGGGGAATAAATAAAGACTTTCAGCTTTCAAACTTTCCTACCCGCCAAAGCTGCCAAAAAAAGGGATTGAAAACTGTCAAAAATTAGAGTGCACCATCTACACAAAAAAACAAACAAACATCTGGAACAGTTCATATAAAACCACAGCTTTAGTATAAATCTAAAGATCCATGGAATTGTGCGTAGTTTCTAACTATTTATTTAAAAAGATCCAAAGATAAAACTGTGCAAAATTGCCTCTCAATCGGTATCGGGCCGCCATGTTCGCTTTTGTTCTAACCAAATATTTTTTTCTAAAAAAAATCAAAAAAAAAAAATCAAAAAAGAAATGATAATACAACTTCTAAATCATGTTCAAGTAAGGCTCACCGAAGAGAACAGGAAACTATGAGATTACACTTAAATAAATTTTTTACAAATTTGAGAACTAGGCAACAGTTGTCTTGTCAGATGAAAGCTATTTTGAGATTGGTTTTAGAACGAAAAAAAAAAAAACATCAGTGGATTCAAAAACTCAGCAGAAAGAAAAAGGGAAAGGTTTCACATGCTTCTCACGGTTCCTGGTAATCGTCAAAAAAAATGGGTGTCTAGGGGTGGTGTTTTTTTCTATAATCTCTCTCATGAGGGGCCACCATAAAAACAAACAATTATACCTGAAAGTTGTTGAAAGAAAAGACATCTCATACTCTTTTTTTTTTTTAAACAATAAGCCAAAAAAAAGGCTTTCCAGATCGGCCTGTCATTTGAATGCAGAATGGAGGGTTCCATATCACAGCCATGCAAATGTGAAACAATGGTATTTGGATCACAATAATGAGACTTTGGTTTGGCCAGCTCAATCTCCTGATCTTAACACTATTGAAAAAATAAGGATGATCTCGCTGTCAAAGAAGCTATGTAGTACTACCTTTTGGGAATTTGGTAATTTTTTTTTAATTTTTTAAGTGGTTGGTGTTGTCTTCGGGATATCAAAACGATTTGATAGAAACAAAACGTCGATGCAAATCAGCTGCAGTAAGAGTTAAAAATAAACAATGTTTATGGAAGCTTACGTTTTGAAAAGAAATCTTCCAGGTTTTATTTACTTATGTCTTAGACAAAAAGTGTTGTAAAAATAGTAAGCTTGACCTATTTGTATTGTTATTTCGTGTAATAGATTTGTTTAATTTTTTTTTTGGATTGAATGCTATGCAAATCTTGATACTTAGAACAAAATACATTAATCAACAAAAAAGTATTAGTTTTTCAATTGTAGCTCTTTTTTTTTATGAAATGTAAAACATCATCCAAAATCTTTTTCACAGCCTAATTTTTTCCTCCCACTATTCTCATTTTTTATCTAAATCTTGTGTGAGCTTGTTAGACTCCACCACTTGATTGGTTTGTAGGGCCAATTACCAAAAAAAAAAAAAAAAATCAATGATTAATAATAAAATTGCAAAATCCAGTAACAAATAGTCAGTCCTTCTTGAAAAAAAAAAACACTCACACACACTTTTGTAAACAGATTCAAAGTCCCAAAACAAGCTCATTTGTGTAGTTGATGATTTTACAAGGTTGCAAATTTATTCCAAGCTGTCTATTGGTGAGTAAAAACAAAGGTTTTTTTTTACAAGCCCATAAAAAGGTTAAAAAAAAGGAATCAACTGAGTAAAAATTTTCCTTTCTTGATCTTAACTCCAAAAAAAAAAAAAAAAGCTTACAATTAGTTTACAACTTGTAAAATCATCATCTATTTGAATTTGTTTTGGGACTTTGCAGTTGTAGTGCAAATTCCTGTGTGTGTGTGTGTGTGTGTGTGTGTGAGTTTTGTCTCTTTTCTCACTAGAGTTTTTCACAAAAATACTCAAAAAAAAAAATACACACAGAAAAAGTGAAAAAAAAAAGACTTTGAAAACAAAAATTGTGACTTTTTAGTTTGGACCAATCATCAAAAATGAGATTTTTCTTAAAAAGAAAAATAAAAAGATTGTGATAATGTTAATCATAGAGCTCTATATACTTTTTATTTCTGTGTAGGCATTAGAGACAGAATATCTGCGACGACACGACGTTATGCTTCACTACAAGTTGTACGCATAAAAAGTCTCTTCTAAAATGAATATTAAAAAAAAATCAATTCTTATTCCTCCAGTATTGACAACTCTTTGACATCACTTCTTAGCACATTTTACTCTTATACTTTGATAAATAAACAAACAATAACTATAGTAATCTTTTTTTTGTTTTTGTGAACACAGACACATATATTTCATGAACTTTTATAAACGGAGAAAAAAAAAAAAAAAGAGTAAGAAAATAAAACTAAACGGAACAAGTTAACAACAACAATGTAGCCGGCGGTAGATGGGCTCAACGAGACAAACAACAAAACAAAAAAAAAAGGGAGAGAGAGAAAAAAAAAGACATGAAACAAAAAAGTGAGATAAAAACACACACACTCACAAAATCTCGGCCTCATGCTGCTGATGATGCAGTGAAAACGCAGGCACCAACGCATAAGGAGGAGGGAGGGAGAGAGAGATTGGGAGAGATAAATAGTATATGAACAAGATAAATCATTTTTTTGAGATCGGTTTTCCAGGAAATTTTTTTTTTTGAAAATGATTTTTTTTTTTTTTAATTTTTTGATTTGTGAAATTTTTTTTTTTTTTTGTTTTCCTGAAAATCGACAACAGTACACACGCTTACTCAACACGGTCAAGACGGCCGTCACGAGCAGCAAGATACAGCTCATTGAGTCTGGCAACGGGGATCTGCTGCTCAGAAACAGGCTGGGCGTAGAGGCCATTGTTGTTGTTGTTGCTACCACCATCTACGGCGCCGTAGCCAAAAGCTCCGCCGCCATTGTTAAGACCCACACCATTGTTGAGGCCGCCAAAGCCTCCAGGGCCGGTGGGGCCGGCAGGTCCGTTGTTGTTATTGCTGTTAGCATTGTTGTTGCCGGCGCTGCTGCGGCCCCACGACAAGCGCACGCGTGAGTTGCCAATGGGATAGCCCTGCATTTGCGCAATGGCAGTCTCGGCGGACTGGCGAGTCGTAAACTGGACAAAACCACAGCCCTTTCCGGGCGGGATTTTGACGTAGGTGATCTCACCGAATGTAGTAAAGTGGTTGCGAAGCTCGTCTTCGGTCACAAAGCCCGAAAGGCCACCAACGAAAACAGTGGTGTTGTTGGGATCCGTGAACTGGTTGAAGGGAGGGTTCCAGCTCTGCTGTTGAGGCTGGTGCTGTGGCTGCTGAGGCGGGAACTGCTGCTGCTGCTGCTGCTGTGATTGTTGCGGCTGTTGCTGCTGCTGTTGAGGCTGCTGAGGCTGATTATTGTAAAAGAACTGCTGCTGTTGCTGCTGCTGTTGTTGTTGTTGCTGCTGGAATTGCAACTGTTGCTGCTGTTGCTGCTTGTTTTTAGGAACCGCTTCGGAAATGCGCATGGGCCGGGAGCCGCAGTAGACGCCCTGCATTTCGGTCAGCGCGCGCTGCTTCTCGGCCTCTTCGCTGAAACGGACAAAGCCGTAGCCACGAGACATGCCAGTGTTGGGATCCGCCATGATCTTGGCAGTCTTGCAAGACGGGTACTTGGCCTGGAAAAGTTGGAAGAGCGCACTCTCAGCCACATCGGGCGCCAAATCGCCAATGAAGATCGAGTACTCGACATCACCTTTCTGCTTGTCGCCGCCGGACGCCCAGTTCAACTTGAAAAACCGGGAACTGTTGGGGATGATCTGTCCATTGAGCGAGAGGGCCTTAGCAGCGCTCTCAGCGCTGGTGAACTCAATGAAACAGTAACCGAGATGACCGCCCGTGAACTTGTCTCTGATGAACTTGACTTTAACAGACTCGCCAAAGTAGTAGAATATGCTCTTAATGAAGTGCTCATCCATCCAGGGCTCCAGCTCGCCCATCCAGAGCGAGTTCTTGGGCTGATCCAGATCGCCGCTGTCGTTGTTAGAGCCGGTCGAAGGGGCAGACGAAACAGAAGACGCAGCAGGAACGGCGACGGGTGTAGGAGCAGCAGCATTGGTGACGGGCGCAGCAACACTGGCGACAGACGCGGAGCTGGCGGGAGCGATGGATGAGTTGGCAGGGTCGACAGGCGACGAGCTAGCGACGAGGGGTGCAACGGCAGGAGCAGGTGCAGCACCGCCCGCTACAACGGCAGCAGTGGGAGAGCTGCCAGCAACGACCGGCGGTAGCTGATTCTCGTAGGGAAAGGACATGATAGTGGATGATGTAAATGAGAAAGAACTTGGATTAAAAAACACAAACAAACAAAAAAAAAAAAACAATAAAGATTTAAACCAAAAAAAAAAAACTCCAAAAACTGAAAGAAACAAGAGACTAAAAGGTAAGAAGATTTTAAAAGAGAGTCAGAAAGGAAGAAAATTTTTTTTTGTGTTTTGTGTTTTTGAAGAAAAAAAAAAAATTAAAAAAAACTTTTTTTTTTTTTTTCAGCAGTAGTTGTGTGTGTGTGTTTGAGACAACGCCGGCGCGCTCTCAACAACTGAAAAAACTGACTTTTAAAAAAGAAGAATTGCAGACATCAGTAGTATTTCAGAGTGTTGAATAAAGGTACAGAATCATCAGAGGGGGGAGGTTTTTATTTTGTAATACCTGTCCGCGATAGGCATGACCAGACATGCCTACTAGGGAATTAAAAAAAAAAAGGCTGGCTGATATGACCATCATCATTGACCATCCAGACAAAGTCGAGACTGAAAATTAACTCACCAGCTTGTGTATGTGTGTGAGAAATTTTCAACCTGAGGCCGAAAAGGGAAAAATTAAGAAAAAAATTGGCGTTTTTGTGACGTGTCGTAAAAATAAAATAAAAAAACAAGCCTTTTTCGCGTTAATTGGTAAGTGATGACAAATAATTCTTTTGTTTGTCATAACTGAGTAATCCAGAAAAATGGTGACACGTGATAAGAATACGTCTTAAGTTTTAAAGTCCGGCCAAGTGTCTTTTTTTTTTTTTTTTTCAGGCCTCTCCTTCTTTTCGATTCACAGACACGTTTAATAACTTCCAACAACTCTCCCCTCCCACCTTAATCTACACAAAAGCTCCAAGCCACAATGGACGCCCTGGTATTTGATCCCGTTACGAAAAACTTTTCAGTGAACGAAGCTGCTATTGCTGACTGGTCCAAGAAGGACAAGGACGAGTACGCCTTTGAAGTTGAGGCCCTGCAGCTGCTCTCTAAGCAACTCGTTGGCTCTACTACCGATATTCCGCCTCCCTCCAACCAGGTCAATCCCAACCTTACAAAGCAGGTAGAAAAAATGCGTGAAACCGGTCTCAGAGAGAGCAAGGCTGACAAGAACCTCGAGGCCGTGCGACTGCTGTCAATGGCACTCGAGATGGCTTTCAAGCGCCCACTCTGGGAGTCCAGCCAGTTCCAGATGAGTCAAGTCGCCATGATTCTCGATTCGCGGTGCGACGTTTACATTAAGCTTAACAAATGGGCAGAAGCTTTTGCCGACGCACAGCTACTGGCCACCCTGCAACCCAATGAATGGAGCAACTTCTACCGCAAAGCCCGGTGCCTGCGCCGAATTGAGCGATACGCCGAGGCACGTGCGAATCTGGCCACGGCAGCCGAGTTGTCCAAAAACAACGCGCCAGCTGCAGCAAAAGTGAAGGAAGAGATTGATGCGATCTCGACGTTCTTGTAGACTTTGTAACGAATCGTGTTTACTAATACAATGATGATTTCTCATGCCCCAAGACAGAGGATTTCAGGGTCCCTAGCGTATTTTGATTTGAAATTTTTTTATCAACCTTCTCTAAGATCCTAAACTAAGTTTTTTTTTTTGATTTCGGTTATTTTTATTTTGTGGAGAGAGAAGGAAATAAATGAAAAGAGAGAGAATGTGTGTGTTTATGAATGATTGAGAAATTATGCTCTTTTTTTATTTTTCTATTTTTGTGTTTGACGCGTTTTTATGCTTAAAAAAAAATTTGTCGCTTTTTTGTTGCCAAAATTTCACCTTCTCTCAAAGACCACCCAATTTCTCATCCAAGACAAACCAAAACAACCAAGAAACTACACCAGTCAGTGCCGCCTGTCCCAAACCCACCGACGGTATCATCTATTGCAATGTCTCTTTACGAGCTTCAAAGTAAGAAAAAGACGCTTACTAAACTCATTCAGGAGTGCAACCCTGTTTCCAAGGATTATCTTTCTCGGATGAACAATCTTTTGGCCCAGCTGGATTCCACGGACAAACAGATCAAGGCACTGACCTCGCAACCATCTGCCGCCAACAACACTTCCAGTACACAAGGCGCTAGCACTTCCATTAATGGTACCACAAATAACAGCAATCGTGGGAGCACTGTGACTAACCAAGCCGACCGAACTTTTCAGTTGTTGCACAATGCATCACGTTCTTCGTCTTCTTCAATAGCCAACTCAAACTATAAATTTCGACCACCACACCTAGACAACCCAATGCCGCTTCAGAATGAACAGCTTTCACCGAACTTTCTATCTGATTCTAGCCAGAAACGTCCACAGCAGCAGCCGCCACACTCTAGTTCATCGTCGTTGAAAACGCATTCTTCAAATCCAGTAACAAGCGTGCCAGAAATCGCTTCAATCTCTACCCCGAGTGACAATGCTCAACGCTTTCAGACACAAACAACGACAAGCATACCCCAGACGCAGCAACAGCATGAACAACAACAGCAACAGGGACTGCCGGACCGATCTATTTCTTCGTCATTTTTTCAAAGACAGGCACAGCCAGCTTCCAGTATACCTAACTCCCAAATCGGCCGCCAGCCGCCACCAAACAACGTACCGCCCGTCGCACACTCTTCCAACATTATTCATCGGCTTCCACAAACACCACCCCAGCAACAGCAGCAAGGTATTCCACAGCCACTTACAGAAAAGCAGATCCAACAGATTCAAATGTACAAGCAACAGCAACAACAAAAACAACTGCAACAGGCCCAGGAGCAATACGAACACAACGTCAAACAGAAACAACAGCAAAGACTATTGGCACATCACCAGCACCAACCACAACCGACGAAAAAACGTGAAGTCATAGAGATTCTTGATGATAGTGACGATGGATTTGGTGAAAACGACGAAGATGACGAGGTGATCGCAACCAATACCGTCCAACACCCACAACATAAATATCTTCCTCACAATGGTGCTCCGACAGTACCATCAAATGCAAAACCGTTTTTTGGTTCGATGCCACCGCTTCCAGAATCTGTTCCAGTATCACAACATCTAGAGAGACGGGCCGGTGTTATCGATCTTACTAATGAGACAGATAATGGATTTTATAATAACGCCCAGCCGCCTGACAAGAAATTAAAGATGGATGCTAGCGCAGCACCAGTTGCAGCTCATAATTCACAGAATCCCAATTTGTTCCGAGAGATCTATGAGCGCCTGATTTACCCTAAACTAAGCCATGAGCTTAGAAGGTTGGCAGAATCTACCATCAAGTTTCTTGACCAGCGACTAGGACTAACAATTCAAAACCTCAATTATTACAACGTCCAATGGGAATCTACGAATCAACAGATAAAAAATCTAAGAGTTCAGCAATCAAGAGAACCAGGGAACAATAACATCAAACTAAGACTACAATCTCTCTTGAAGAGCTCCAAAATTCTTTGGGTGCAAAAGGCCATCACTTCAAAGAACGTTGAGATAATTAAAGATTTTCAACTTAAAATGTTCAAGGGCTCAGTGGTCGACTATAGGACATTTTTCACGCAAGTTGTGGATACAATTAGACAGGGTGATGAGCGAGCGCGTCTAGCTGTTGAGCATATGATGGTGCACGCGAATACTAATGATGATGCGACGTTGATCGGCCAAAATACTCCACCAGTTGGGGAATCATCGACGTATTCTGCAATGTCTGGTATCGAGTCCCGCTCTTTTGACTCATACGAGCCTATGGAACAACTGGACCGCAAAAAGATTGAGCAATTGCTGGACAATATCCAGGCTGATATTGACATTAAGCCGGCTGACCGACGAGGCACACCTGAAGAGCTCAAAATTACATTGTTGGAACACCAAAAGTTAGGCCTCACATGGCTCCAGAAGATGGAAGAAACTGTTAAAGGTGGCATTTTGGCTGACGATATGGGTCTTGGTAAAACTATCCAAACAATGTAAGTGTATTCTGGTTATGTCTTTTTTTTCTTTTTACTAACCTTTTTTTTAGTTCACTTATCGTTGTCAACAAGCCTACTGATCCAAAAGTAAAAACTACCTTGATTGTGGCTCCTGTCGCCTTATTGAAGCAATGGGAACGAGAAATTGAGACTCGAATTAAGCCTGAACACAAACTTTCTGTACTTCTCTACCACGGTACAGCGAAAAAAGCTAACATGAAGTTTAAAGATCTGGCGAAGTACGATATTGTATTAACTACATACGGACTACTATCTCGTGAATATAAGGATCACTTTGGTGCTGAGTCCAAGCAGTCCCGAAAATCAGATGTACCGGGAACACACAAGTCATTATTTTACCAGCCCGACTCAGTGTGGTTTCGTGTTGTGCTTGATGAGGCACAGTACATCAAAAACAAGAATACTCTCAGTTCTAAGGCATGCTCGGCTCTGGAGAGCAATTTCAGATGGTGCCTCAGTGGTACTCCTATGCAAAACAGCGTTTTGGAGCTTTACAGTCTGCTCCGATTTTTACGGATTCGGCCTTACGATGATGAACAGCGGTTCAACAGGGAAATTGGTAACCCAATTGTCAAAACTGGCAGTTCTAGTGCTATGAGAAAACTTCAAGCACTTTTAAAAGCAATCCTTCTCCGACGCACAAAGAGCTCTACTATTGACGGAAAACCTATTCTTCAACTGCCTCCAAAGGAAATTGAAATTGTAAACAGTGTGATGGACGAGGACGAACTAGAATTTTACCAGGCGCTTGAACGCGGTGCGCAAGAGAAAATGAACAAGTACTTCAATAACAAGGCGCTTAAAATGAACTACAGCAATGTTTTAGTGCTGCTACTCAGACTACGTCAGGCCTGCTGCCACCCTAAGCTGATTGAACGCGCCAACAGACTGAAAGCCTCAAAGATTATTTCAGGGCGATCTGGCCGCAAGGCAATCAAACTTTGCCGCAAGCTCACATCTACAGTCATCAGGAAGCTATCTCACATGCACGACTTTACTTGCCCTAAATGTTACGATGCGATTGACAAGAGAGACGCTGTTATCTTTTATCCTTGTGGTGATATTATCTGCGCAGACTGCTCAACGGAGTTTTTTGACTTTCCAACCAATTTTGAGGATTCAGAGGCATCTCGCTGTCCTAACTGTAACGTCGAAGTCAAGGATGACGAAATGATTGATTTTTCAATTTTTGATTTGGTTCACGTGGAACGGTGGACTGATCAGGAGATTTTGTCTCATCATCGTATCGATAAAAATGCGGTCCGAAAGCAGGCTAACGATTATCTTAACAACCAACGCAAGGACAAGCGACGTAATGCACCGATGATTTCTTTGGACTCTGATACTGACGATTCTGACTTTGAGTTGTTTGAAAAGGAGACAAGCTCAAAAAAACAAAAGCCTAAGGCTGAGCCTTTTGAGTATGTACCTTCAGTTTTGAGTGCTACAACTACGACAACTGGAAGCGTTTTGCCAGAACTTGGTGATACAGATGATGACGAGCTAGTTCTGACAACCACTGGATCTGAAGATGAAGGCTTTGACAATTTAGAAAAGCAACAAAAGGACAACTTGCCTGTTATGTCAGCCTCCAACAGGTACTTTTTAGGATCCAAAGCCGAGCCAACCGTTGAGGAAGAGTTTTCGTCCAGAAGTTTGATATCACCGGTGCCTATTAGTTCCGATATGGCTGACCTTTTCCCCAACGGTTGGATCAGTTCATGTAAGATTGAAAAATGTCTTGAGATCATTAACAACGTGCGTGAAAACTTTCCGGGTGAAAAGGTGATTATTTTTTCGCAGTTTACATCGCTTTTGGACTTTATGCAGGTTGCACTTGACAATGGTAAAATGGGTAACTACCTACGCTATGACGGTTCCATGACCGCAACCGACCGTCACAAAGTTGTGCTAGACTTTTTTGATAAGACTGATTACGACTTGTTACTGATTTCACTCAAGTCTGGTAACGTTGGTCTTACGTTAACTTGTGCGTCACACATTGTCATTATGGATCCGTTCTGGAACCCGTTTGTAGAGGAACAGGCCATGGATCGCGCGCACAGAATTGGCCAGATTCGACCAGTTTTTGTGCACAGACTCGTGATTGAGGGCACGGTTGAGGATCGAATTCTAGCTTTGCAGCAGAAAAAGAAGGAAATAATCAATAACGCGCTTGATGAGAACGAGATGAGATCGATAGGTCGGCTCAACCAGGCGGAACTCATGTACTTATTTGGCCTCGGTAGAAAGCCATAACAGTATGAAAAGGGATTGATTTTTAAAAATTTTACTGGTATATTACAAAACTGAGAAACGAGAAACGATAAGAATAAATAAAGGGATTACGTTAGAACAAGCTATGCTCATAGGCAACGAACTATTAAAAAAAAACCAAAAAGAAATTAGCAGGTTAACAATTAATAGAGGCTCATGTGATTCTGTCAAGAGACAGCTCGTAAATATTAGATACTTCCAGCTCGTAGCCTTTGACGTCCTCAAACAATTCCATAACAACGATGCGAGCACGCTCGGCAATGCTCTCAAGACGGATTTTTTCCGTCTGCGTGAGCCCCTTTTTATTGCTACTAGGCCCTTCTACATTCTGGCTGTCGAGCAAGCGTGCAAAAATTTGATCGAGTTTTTGAAAAATTCGGATCGTGGGCACGGGATCTGGGGGGTATCCAGTCACGAATTCGGTGAGACTGTCGGCAATAGACAACAGATAGTGCGACTGTCCAAACAGTCTAAAGATATTAGGACTGCTGTTACTGCTGCTATTGTTATTATTAGGGGTGGAGGGAATTTCAGATGGCTGACTTGCAGAGATGGAGTACCAGATGATATCGAGCACTTTGTCAAGGTCCGCAAGCAGCGCGGTCAAGGTATCGTAGCCCTGACCGGGTGACTGGCGCAGCACGTAGCCATGTTGGATTTTGAGAAGCTCGTTGTCCAGGTAGTTTAGCAAACGCCGCTGCTGCGGCTCTGTCAGTCTGTGCTTCGATGCGGAAGACGGGCCAGGCCTGGCTGACGGCGTTCCGTTGCTGTAGTGGCTTAGCAGCGGCGGCGCGGGCGAAAGCGTCGGTGCGTAAATGTCGTGCGCATCACGCGGAGTGATAAAGAACCCGCCACCATCGCCGACATCATCACTACCAGTGCTGCCTCCGGCGGCCACGCTGCTGCTGTTAAAGTCGCTAGTGCTGGGCGCAGGCGGACCCGTGAAATCGTAGTCAGAGTCGAATGCAGATGAGGTGGCGGCGGACGCGGGGTCAATCACAATGTCGTCGAGATCGAGGTGGTCGGCGTCAGAGGACTCATCATCGTCATCATCCTCATCAAGAGGTCGCTTGTTGCTGTTTGTTGGTGTGTTGGAGTTATCCGACATGGTAAAACGCTGATAAAAAAAAAAGAGATGGATAATTCGATTATGCTGGAGGAGCGCGCGCTGATGATACTGCTGGATGCAATTTTAATTTTTATTTTATTTTTTTTTCATTTTATGGAAGGTGAAGATTCGTTGATACCTTTTTTTTTAAAGTCTCTTTGAATTGGGTTTAACTTGCCCCAATCGGTAGATGCACGCATATCGTGTTTTATGGTTTCCCTCCCCAGATTTTCATTTTAATTCAAAAAAAAAAACCATTTAAAAAGTCAAATCATGTAGACTTTTCTGTCTTTTACAATTATAAGTGATATTTTTTGCTTTCAAAACTTGAAAAAAATTGAGCCATACGTTAGATCCAAACATGCCACACAGAATCACTTCACGCGAGGGCATCCAATGGAAGGATGCTCCAATGTCCGAGCCTACCGACACCTTTGTCTTCACCTACAAAGACCATTTTGTCGACATTCGCTCTTACAGGGCCCCGACCACCGCCGCCCAGATCTCTTTCCCGTTTGACTGGGCTTTTTACGGGGAAGTCGTGCGCCCCGCTGATGGCGGCGAGCCCACATACACCCATACCATTGACTCACGCTACATCAACGCGCTCGCAACCGTCGGCGAGGAAAAGGCCCAGATCTACCTTCTCCCCGATAACGTCAACACTGTTGAGAACGAACAGGGCGATGAGGTCGAAGTTGGCGAAATGCTGAACCCGGACACAATGGAAATTGAAAAGTTTGTTGAAATCTGGAGACCACTTAACCCGCTCCGGGGCTCGCAGAAAACACCTATCGGGCGCGCCAAGTTATCTGAACAACAACAACAACACGACTTTACCGACGATGAGAAGGCTAACTGCCTGGTGCTGCTGGTTGAGACCGAGGGGTTCAAGGGCAAACTGGTGAAAATCGGGTCTTGGGCCCAGGCGTTTCTTCAAGAAACAGCAGTTGGCGGCATCAATGGCCTGACTGTTTTCAGGGCCGCCAAGGACGACAAGACTGACGAGTGGAAGCGCTTAATCTCGTGGGGAACGTTTGCTGACTCTGTGCCAATTGGAAACAGTATTTACTCTCAGTTCACCACTGTCGGTTCATCAGTCACGATTAACAAGCTGACCTGGAAACGACTCTTGTAAAAAAAAGAAGCCAAAAAAAAATTCATAATCGTCATTATATTTAGTAGAAATATACAAGTCTCCATTTAGACAAACCCCGACTGTTGCGGCCGAATCCAATCATAAAAGGTGGCATAGAAGTCGTTGCAAAGTAAATGCATAGTCTTTTTACTCAAGTTATTGTACTCGATCTTGTCCGTTTCGTGCCAGTTGAGACGCTCAAACATGCGATCTAGCTTCGAGACGGTCGATTGCTTGAACATTTCGAGCTTTAGACTGCTCTCGACCCCAAATCGCTCAACTATCTGTTTACGACTCTCGAGGGGCTCAGCATTAATGTTCATGTACTTGTTTTTAATGTACATGTCAATCATGCGGCCAGGCTCGGTTGATGGAAGCAGGTAGTGCGTGATTGGGAAGCGCGCAGACATTGGCTTCCGACTCTCCCAAAAGCCTTCTTGTCCGCGCACGCCGGTAAGAAATGCATCGCGCTCAAGGACTTCAAGATCCAGCGTGTTGTAATACGCTAGCTGCAAGTCCATAATGTCCTTGCGGGCCAGGTATCCGCGCCCGCGCCAGTCCAGGGCACGGAGCAGTCGCCCTATCATAGCTTTGCGGTCATTAGAACTGAGAATGACATGCATTTGGATCATCTCTTGCACCGATATAAGTCCATCACTATCTTGATCGTAGAAACGAAACGTGAAAGTTGCCAAATCTGCGGCTGGTGGCGTGCGATACATGTGAGCGGTCCACACATCTTTGGTGATTCCATAGAGAATGGTTCCATCAAACTGCTCCTTGCGGTAGTTGAAAAGCGGCGCGTAAATCATGTAGAAGCGATTTAAATCCGTTTCCGAACACATGTTCCGTCCATTCAGCGCAATCACTGTATCAATATTGAGTTTGGGCGGCATGTCAAAACCACGCTGGATCGACTTTGCTGGCAACCTTTGTTTCCAGCGCCAGCGCGGGCTTTTCATGAGTGGAATTGGAATGGTGATGCGAATCAGGTCGTGAGTGATCGGATGGGTATTGGCTAACTCGCACGCGTCACAGAGGTCGTAGTCAACGCAATTTGCACAGTGCCAGCGGATACCCCGGATTGGACTGAGCCCGCATGCGTTACACGACACTCCATGGTGCACGATCGAATCATAGTCGGCCTTTTCCTTGGCAATATTAAAAACTATACTGTTATAGGGTATTTTTATGTGACGAGTAGCTGGAATACGGGTGTTTTTCTTGAACAGGTGCCTTATATCTGCACGCACGATAAGTGGATCGTCCTCGGGCGTGACGGCCGACGCCACAGGGTAAATACCCATGAGTTCATCACCGTATAGTTCATAGCTTTCAATGAACCCAGTATAATCTGGCTTGCGCTCAGACTTTTTGGGGCATCGCTCCCTGACTGCACGCAGAACTAATCGGGCTGTAACTGGATCGAACCCACGATGCACTAAACGTGAGTAGATATCAATGTCGACAAGCTTAAAAGTCCATGACAAAAAAGTAACGTGGTCAGTGATGGCACCAAGAAATTGCGAGGGCGGGCCTTCATATGTTTTCATGGATGCTGTCAGTTTTATGAAATGGGCGACGCGATGCGGCGGGCGGTGAGATCAAAAAAAAAAAAAAAAAAATAGAATTGGAGTTTTCAGAGATCGCGTTTGTCTTTTAGCGACGATAGGGCGGTGAGAACATTCAGGTGAAAAAAGTATTAGAAATAAAACCATTCCAAAAAAAGAACCATTTCTATATCAAGTAAAAATGTCCAAAAACAGTAAATATTTTAGAAATACCGCTTTTGGAATATCGGTAAAAACTCGTATTTGAACAACACCAACATTTTGTTTAATTTTAAACAAAAAAAAAAACACAGAAAACCATTTCGGTGTTTAGTTTTTCCTTCTAAGTTTTTTTTTTTTTTTTTTTTTTCAATTCTAGGCTAGAAATTTTGCCTATTGATCTCAGTTCCTGAATACTTGCCACGCCATTCTATAATTGTGCACTAGCCAGAAGTATTTCTTCTTAAACTATACAGACATTTTTCAATCATATACAATGAGTGCCGCCCCTTGGTATGCCCTCCACGTTATGCCCTTACCCCTCGTGTTTTTAATTTTTTTTTTTTTTTTTTTGCTCGGGAGAACTTGATCTTGATCTGCCAGCGACCCACCATTACTAACACTTTTTTTTTTCTTTTCCTATTGTATCTGTAGGGTCTACTTGCTGGCTGTTCTGCTGAATGCAACCAATCTATTCTTTCAGGTTTTCTTCACTATTCTCTACAGTGATTTGGGTAAGTTTACTACATGCCGTCAATGATGGCTGGTAATCTTTTTTTGTTTGTCATTTTTGTTTGTATACTAACAGTTTACCCTGTAGAATCTGGTAAGCAAAAATCACCACTTCATCAGCTGGCTATGGAATGAATCCAGACCCTGACTAACACAAACCCGATCAGACTATATCAATCCCATTGATCTATGTAACAAACTGAACAAAGTAAGTGGCGCTTTTTGTTTTTCTTTCTCTCTCTGTGTGTGTGTGGAGGGGGAATGTTCAATTTGACTAATTGTTAGTATTCACCGGCTCTAACTTATGACTCTATATAGTATATCATTCCTGAGGCCGCGATCCAGGGTTTCCTGACTGTTGTCTTTTTGCTGAACGGCTTTTGGTGGTCGTTTTTGGCGACCGTACCTGTTTTGGCCTTCAACGTTCGCAAGTACGTATCATTTCACTTTTTTTTTGCTTTTTTTTTTTCAAATCTTTCCGTCTACTGTCTACTAATTCCCATTCTTTAGAGTCCAACTCAACACGCATCTGCTTGATGCCACAGAGATATTTAGAACATTAGGAAAACACAAGAAGGAGAGCTTTATCAAGCTTGGCTATCACCTACTGTTTTTCTTCTTTTTCTTGTACTGCATGATTGTCTCTTTAGTTAAAGATTAGCATATGTATATCTCACTTGATTTTTGTACTTTTTTTTCTTTCAAAAAGATCTTTTTTTTTTTTTTAATTTTTTTTTTTTTTCTATTTTTAAATTTTTCAGTTTTTTTAGTTTTTGTTTTTACTCTACGAACATTTTGCGCATGTTTTGAGTCAGATTGTGTCGATACTTCATCAACATGTCCAAAAAACCATGAGAATAAGCAAGAAGACGTTTAAAACCAAAAGCACTTTGTAGGCCCAAAGTTGTAGCAATTAGACTATGAAACCAAAATGATTGGTCAGTACAGATATCACGGATATCACAAGTGGAATGTTGTGAGATTACACCTGCTGTTCCATAATAAAAAGCTATAAAAAAAAAAAAATAAAAACTCACAAGTATTTTTTATTTTAAGAAATTTTCAAACATAGTATCACCAACAATAATAATTATATACTAGAATTCAACTTGATAATGGCCGATATCGATACATACGTGCACAGAAATCCGTCCAGGGAAATAGGTTCATACAGTGCCAGTGATGATACAAATGTAAGCACAAAAAAAAAAACCCATAATTCGCTTGTTGTTAATTAACTGACTGACTTGATAAAAGGAGCAGAAAACTCACTCAGATGATATTGTGGGCGTTTTTGTTGAAACTGGATGGTCTAAAAACCGTGGTAAGTGAGCTGTCGGACAGGCTTTTAACTGCTGTTAACTCAGACAAAAAATAGTTATTGAGGTTAAAGTTCAAGACGGGGTAATTATTGGCAGAAATCCACAATGGTAAGTTGATCAAGGACTTGTGTTTAGCGCAACGTACATCAGACTTACACTACCGACTCATATAGCGATCATGTGTATCATGAGAACTCTATCAGTGGATTTCACTTCAAAGTATACGTAGTACAATTCGACACAGCATCGACACCGCTTGTGTACTGCAAAGACCTGAGCTTGAATGGAACGTTCTTAAATGGTACGCTTATTGGAAAACACCGTACTGTTATGCTGACGCACGGCGACCAGCTGTCAATGTGCAACACAGTCCACTTCACATTTTACCAGCGCATGCTTGGCGATGCAGACGCGCCCAAATCCGAGCTCAGTTACATGTCTGGCCTCGAGCTGGGCGACTACCGCATTTCGAATCGAATCATTGGACACGGCTCGTTTGGGGAGGTGCGCATGGCAGTCAATATCAAGACAAACCGACATGTTGCTTGCAAAATCTCCAAGATCCTGACCAAAAAAAAGTTTGAGCCTATGACTGAAGTGGACATCTTGTCAACGTTATCACATGTATGTCACAGGAAAGCAAAAAAGAAAAAAAAAAAGGATGGTATTAGACAAGAACTAACAACTCACAGCCAAATATAATATCGATTCATAGCACAGCGACTTTCAACGGGCACACCCTTATTTTTGAAGACCTGTAAGAAAAAACCTGCAGAATAAAAACAAATAATGTTAAATTTGATTCTAATAATATTTACAGGCTTACAGGTGGTGACTTATTTAGTTATTTGATTAGATCTAGCGACACTCTTCGAAACTTATCAGAAGCGGAAACTTTGGTCATTGTATTTCAAATACTTCATGCGTTGAGCTACCTTCACTCAAAAGGAATTGCACATCGTGATCTCAAGGTAAGCTTTGCCTTGGAAAACTCTATGACTGGCAGTATTAACTTTTACAGCTTGATAATATTCTATTGAGCTCGCCCTCAGTAGGCTCTAGAGTGGTTTTAGGAGACTTTGGAATTGCCAAATTTAACTCTGGCTCCAGAGATACTATGAGCACTGTCATTGGCACACCTGAATACTGTGCACCAGAAGTCGGTTTTGGACTCCAAGGAAAGCGGACAGGGTACTCGCTTAAATGTGACATGTGGAGCTTAGGTGTTATCACTCATTTGCTACTTACAGGTAAGTTAACTGCTTCTTTTAAAATTGTTTTTTCCATAACTAATTTCATTTAGGAATTTCACCGTTTTTTAACGAAAACGATACCATGACAACTGCCATGAATGCAAGAATTGGTAAGTTGTTCTTAAACACTGCAGAGTGGAAAAACATCACCAATGAGGGCAAGTCGTTTGTCTCCGAACTTTTGAAAGTTGATCCTAATCAGAGAATGGATACTGCTGCATCGTTTGAGCACCTCTGGATTACAAAGTATCGAACCCGGCTCGATCAGGTCTACAAAAATAAACACATCGCTGAGTGGAAGTCTCAGCAGTAGAAAGTAAAAAAATTCGAAATACCAAAGAAATGCTTATCAATTAAAACGTAATGATACTGTTATGATGTGAAATAAATAAAGTCTTAAAGACGTCCTCGTTATTAAAAGGAAAGATTTTGGTCAAGATATTCAAGTTTTTGAGCAGCTCTTTCAAGTATTAGGGTCGCGCCTGCTCTGCCAACCTTTGGGCGAATGAGATCCAAATTCAGCAGGACTTTGTTAAGTACAGCTGTGCCAACTCTCGTCCCAGAATTTTCATCGTCATCCTCATTACTGTTATCTGCAGACACAGATGTCCCCGAGCGCGACTGCTCGAGGTCTGCCAGAAAAAAGTCAACCTCGCGTGCCTCATTTAACTTGGCCGCCTGCTCTGCGTGGCTATGTCGGATTTGTTCCATGCGCCGCTGCACCCGCATTCGCTCGTCACGGAGCTCCAAAAGCTGCGAGCGCGCTGTGTTGCGGGCAGCCGTTGCAGCCCGCACACGAGCCACAAGAACAGCGTTGCCGTCCACGAGATCGCCCAGCTGCAGCAAGTGATCGTGCACCAGTGTGCGGTACCGCGCAAACGCGCGTCGCACAGCTGGTCGTGCCTCGCGTATCCGTTTATCGTGTTTCAAGAACCGTGACAGATGGTTTACGACCACCTGATGCGCCACATCCACGGCGTTGACGATGAGAGTGCCTCCGTGCGTAGGCGGGACTTTATAAATGGTGAGGTTGAAAGTGTCGTGAGAGCGATTACCCTCTACATAGTCTTCATCCGAGTCGTTTCCCGCGTCTCCGTCCGCATCCAAGTCCTCTGAGTCACTGTGAGTGAAAATAGGGAGTATGACCTTGCGTCGTCGGGTGTTAGCAAGCGCGGGAAAGATACTGGCCGTCGTTAGAGCGCTGCGCCGCTGAGACCCCAAACTCCGCTGACGCGAAGCACGTGCCGGCGCCTGCGCTTCTGCGGCAGACCTACTGCTTCGCGTAGCGACAGGGCTCACAAACGGCGATTCAATCGGCGACTCTAGCCTGCTGTGATCCTTAGTGGGCGTGTCTGGGTCGATTGCAAGCGAGTTTTCCAGAGATTGGCGGGCCTGTAGCCAACTGGTTCTGCGGCGCTTTGGACTTTCATCTACGCCAGTTTCTACCAAGTCGCGCTTAGGTGATGGTAGAGATGGTGGCGACTGACTTTGAACCGCTTCGTGGAGTTCAATTTCGTCATCGCTAGGTTGGCCGAATTCTTCATCATCACTGACGCGCACAGCTCCCGCTTCTGAGATAAGTCTGTCAATTGCTTCATCATCGTCACCACCGTCTTCTTCCACTGCAGCATCATCAATTTCTTCTACCCTGCCAGCTGCTAGTGTAGATTCATCGGTAGTTGCCGCTATTGGTGCTATTTTGCTGCCAGCTATAGCCGAAGATGTCGAAACTGTCGTGACCGTCGTAACTGCCGTGGTCGATACAAAATTGTCGTCTTTTCCACGAAATGTTCTACCCTGTGTCTGAAGAGCTACTGTTTTGCTTGAAACTACTGTCGATTCATCTGAAGTATTAATTTAGAAACCACGTTAGTTTGTCGTTTTTTAACAGGAATTTTTGATTCCATTTTCTTGCCAAACACAAGGAACACATGAGACGCAACTTACCTCCATCTTGAGCAGATGAAAAGATCGAAAAGGCGGAAATGTTAACTTGCCGCGTGCTGAACAATAAGCAAAAAAAAAAAAAAAAAGAATAAACAAAATTAGTTTAACTTTTATTCTGGGTGACAGTAGCAAAAAAGAAAAAAAAACTGGTTTGTTTAGAAATACGTACCCTGCGCCGCGGAGCCTCGCTTCGCGTCGACCCGTTTGTCTACTGACAGTGTTACTAGCGGTTGTTTGATCTGACACAAAAAAAAAAAAAAAAACTGTGTTAGCAAATTAAACAATGCTAGATGCAAAAGCAAAATTGAATTCTATTAAAAAAAAAAAACCTTCTTACTTTGTTCATCGATCTTCTCAGACATGTTTATAATGGTGTGGTAAAGATAAATACAATGACTCTGTCCAGGCCTCAATGTATTAGCTCTGTGACAACGATTTATAAAAAGGGACGCGTTTATGATGGTTTATGTTTAAAGAGTGTTTTATTTTCTTTACATGTGGAAAATTACTTTGCAAAAAGTCAAAAAAAAGATTTTCTCTATTTTGCAAAAAATTACTCGGTAACGGGGAATTGAACCCCGGTCCCCCGCGCGCTGTTCTATGAACTTGACAGGCGGAAATTCTAGCCACTAAACTATTACCGATTTTCTTATTTAAAATCTTTTCTAATAATACAAATTTACATATTTTCGACAAAGCAAAAAGCTAAGCAAAAAAAAAAAAAGTGAAAAAAAAAATCTGAAAAATTATTGGTACTACTTTTTATTAGAAAATAATAACTTTAAGATGCTAAAAATTTATAGATTGAAGGCTGTGTTTTGAAAGATCTTGTTTAGGGTGTTGAAAATACTGGATTTTTGTTTTCGTTTATTTTCAATCTTTTGTCAAACGCAATCTAGATACAACAACACCTTTAACTTTAACCAAACTTTTCTTACCATTTGCCTCTCTTTCTCCAAAATATTTCTTCTCCAACCCACAGCAATAAAAAAAACTAACAAATAAAAAATCTTTCAATTTATTTTGATCCAACAATTTCATCACTTTTGCACATTCTAGAATTATGTCTGGATTAGAAAATACGCTTTTTCAGCTGAAATTTACTGCCAAGCAGCTGAACCGCCAGGCCGCAAAGGCTGATAAGGAAATCAAGACCGAAGAGGGCAAGGTCAAGAAAGCCATCCAAGCCGGCAACAACGACATTGCACGGGTGTACGCGCAGAACTCAATTCGCAAGCAGGGTGAGCGCAAGAACTTGATTGTGTTGGCGTCGCGGATTGACGCTGTTGCCAGCCGTGTGCAGACCGCCGTCACGATGCGGTCGGTCACAGGAAACATGGTTGGCGTCGTGCGCGGGATGGACCGCGCACTCAAGAGTATGAACCCAGAGCAGATCTCCCTGGTGATGGACAAGTTCGAGACGCAGTTTGAAGATCTCGACGCCACAGCGTCCTACTACGAAAACGCGACGGGCAACGCGAGCGCCCTGACCACGCCGCCTGAGGAGGTCGACTTGCTGATGCAGAAGGTGGCCGACCAGGCCGGTCTCGAATTGAAACAAGACCTTGAAGCCAACAAGCCAGCGCAGACTAAGGTTGACGCCACTGAGGAAGTGGAAGACAAACTAAATGAGCGGTTAAGGGCCCTGAGAGAATAAAAATCTTTCTTTTTCTTAATGTGATTGCACTTCTCTCTCTTGTGTAATAATATTAGCTAATTCTTTCCATATCGCAAGCTTTTCTTCTCGACGCATCCCCGCCGCCAAACCCGACGTTGACGGCATTACAAACAGCTTAGTGCTACGATCCTTTGTACCAAACGTGAACCCAAGATTCCTTTGCACTCCCCATGTAAAACTGTCTTTAGGCAGCGTGCGACCGGTTTTTTGTCTATAGATTTTTTCCCAGATTCCCTTGCCCACAAAGCATACGATGGCAGGTGTGTAAGTTTGTAGCGTGAGCTCGAGGCGGGGCACATTTTCCAGCATCTCGGCACTGCCAAGGTCGTCGATGCCGCGTGTGGGCCGTAGCACAAGATCATGAAAACCGTAGCGGTACCGCTGCACAAGGGTATGATCGTCTTTGCACGTCACAGGCTCATGTACACAGCCGGACTCGTAAATCAACTTCCAAAAGAGATTGGAGCGGTGCGCGTAATAATGGCCCTGTAGAGACGATTGCACGCCGGGGTTGAACCCGATAAAGACACACACGAGGTCCGGTTCGAGCAACGGCGGCAGGGGCGGTAGATCTGCAGAGGCGGCGGTGGCAGCGGGAGAGGCTTTTTCTTTTTTAGATTTAGAGGCTCGCGCCGTTGTCTTTGCTGTTACGGGTTTGGAAACACGCGCAAGCAGAGATTTGGGACGAATAGCAGTATTAGCAGTGGCAGACTGGAAATTTGTAGTGGTGGCGGCGGTGCGGGCTGGTGAGTCGTGCTTGAACTTGTTGAGCAGTCCATTGAACGATGGAAGAGGCTTTTCAGGCATGAGGAGTCTGAAAAAAAAAATTGGATATTGAAAGTCAGACCGAGTGAAAGGGCCTTAGGGTATGTGCGTGGAGTTTTTTGGCTCATGTACACAGCCGGACTCGTAAATCAACTTCCAAAAGAGATTGGAGCGGT
>JAKVQX010000256.1:0-23419 GCA_030463015.1 Geotrichum citri-aurantii
TATTATTATTATTATTATTATTATTATTATTATTATTATTATTATTATTATTATTTTTATTATTTTTTTTACTTTGATTCTATTTTTTTTGATTCTAATCTTTGAGGTCAATTGAGTTAAATACATGTATCGTTGTTAAAGCCTGTTTTTGTTTTTGAAAATTAAAGTAGCGAGTTTTCCGAAAATAGTAAAAAGCTTATTTACGTTATATATTATATTTAACTACAGCGTTTAATTTTCAAGCACAGTGTTTTTTTCTATCTACATTGTGGTGAAGTAATTGGATCCTACAGGAACTAAAAAATTTTTCAATGAATATTAAATTGCTCTGCTCTAGTAAAACTTAGTTGACTGCGCGGCCGACATACTTTTGAAGGCTGTAAAAAATTTCCGCATTAACATTAGAAAACTAACAACATGGTTAGGTCTCTTCACAGCAAAATAAAGGAGAGTTTTTCGTTTTATAATGTGTTACTTGTATAGATATTCTATAGTGATTCATTTGAAATTGGTCCAAACCCCTATTGTATTGAAATACGATAGTATTCATAATTGTTGAACTGGCCCGGAACCACGCAAACCACTTAAAGATTTTTCAGAGCCTATTGCTGTGCTCACCTAAATTTTTTGACTTTTAAACTGTGAAACCAATAATAAAATTGGATTTTTTCAACTTTCAGTGATTTATTCATAAGGAGTTCACTTATCTTGTGTGGGTTGAGAACGCAACATTGTGAGTCTCATAATGACAAAGTTTTTTACTGTCTTCTTTGTAAATTTTTTGTTACCATGTTTTTGAATAAGTAACTTTTTTGATGTAAGGACACTAAATAGATTTTCCATCTATCTATCTAACGAATCATGCGTTTCAAAATATAACATTGAAAGAAAAGCCGCGCTGCCTCCTCTGAAACTATTAAATTGCAGTGATGATCTTGTAAGGTTTCATTTGATACACGGATTGAGTTTATAGGGAACCTGGCGCCATCAGAGCAATTAAAGTAGAACAGTTATTGACGCGGATATCCGCTAAATGTGAGAACTCTTGCTGAATTCATGTTCTTTTTGTATATATAACCTTTAATTGGTTAAGTAACACTAAGCTGACATCATTGATTATGATATAACTTACACTATTTAAACTACTCAGCCATTTTTAAACATCATGGATACGGCTCCCATTGTGACTAACTGTTATCACAAAATGATAATTTCTGATAAGGTGAAAGATAATTTTTTTCACTTGCATTAGTTTTAAGACCCAAAAATTATATTCAATTTTATTTCTAATTTTTCTTAGTATTAGTATTTTTCATGTTGACTGTAACACATCCGCTAAGTGGGATAACTATTATTCAATAATTTCTTCTTTGTAAGACCTATAATTAGCTTTAAAACAAAAAATTGATTTTAATAATGAAAATAATAAATGTACCAAATACCATTCAAATGAAGTGTATTGTAGCGAGGGCCAATCTAAACGAAAATTAACTGAATAATAGACTGAATTGATTTTTTTATAAAAAAGAAAGAAGAAGCTACTTCGAGTAATTCTCAGGCACTATTAAGTTCTACACATCAGCTGTAAGAGTGAAAGTTAATGGGAGCCCTAACTGTTTACAAATAATAATATATAAAATTGTTGAATCACTGGAGTTTAATCTTTACTTGAAATTTGTAGTTTGAGACAACAAGTTTGGTCGTTAGAAACCTGATGCCCACTAGCTACAGTCAACTAGTTTAAAATTATTACGCATTCTCAATGCCTACTCATCAAAATTAAAGACGTTTTTGAGATTTTATCAAGAAAAAAATATTGTTTGGTGCTTGTCATGCTTTGCTGATGAATGACCTTTTGTCATACGGGCAAGTGATTAGATAAATGAGACATGCAAGGTTTTCAATTTCTTGGTGATTAGCAGTCTGGACTCATCAAGCAGATACATGCTTTAAAGTTTTTTGTTTCAAAACAGAAGTCGAAAACCCAAGTCACAAAGCTGAGCTACTAATGGTACAACACACGCACACATTTTAAACTCCAGAAATTTCACTATTTTAAGTTTCTTGGGCAAATTGCAAAAATGAGCAATGGTAATCAGTTCAATTCATTTCATCATTTTGCTTCAAATTAATAATGAGATGTAGTTGCTCGTATTTTGTTGAAGACCTATTATCAGATATGATTTGTAGTCTTAGTACGCCCGGTGAACAGCTTTTATTAAGTGTGACGTTAGTCCAATTTAACTTTTTCATTTTATTTTTTTCGCCAGCAGCTGCTTACCAACTTTGTTCACTTTTGTAGAATTTAAAGTATATACATATTAATAGACATAAACAAACTATACAACAATTCAATCAATAGGGCTCACATGAGTCGTTGAGTTGAAATTTGAGGGTTATTTATGAACAGGTTCTAGAACACAAGTTTCCAACGCGAATAAAAAAAAATACTGGTTAGGACTCGTCTAGAATTAGCTGTCTTTCGCGCATCTTTGCACATGTTTACATCGATAACAATAGAAAGTCTTTTTTTGGCATCACTGGCTGCAATACGTTTTCATGATGTTTAAGACAATATGAGCCGTGCAATTTTAGATTATGGTTAGCTGCTGAGTAAAAAATATTGGATAAGCCGGTGGTGACCTGTGACTTAAACCAAAAAAAAAAAGCTAGTCACTCGTATTGTGCAGTGCTGACCAGGCGGTACCCGCAGTGGGCAGGCGGCTGGCTGCACCGATTGTACTGGTCATTTTTGAAAGCTTATGATCCATGAATGTGCATTCCAATTAAATGTACGAAATTATTTATTGCTAGGTCCAAATGTTAGTGAATGTACTGTGGGCCTCCGATACGCGTGAAACAGCGCAAAGATAACAAGACAAAAATAATAAAAACAATGATTAAATAAAATAGTGAGTCTAATATATTTTTTAAATGCGTTCATAGAAGTTAATCTATAAATGATCCCAATAATAATACATGAACATGTGAAGGGTAAAAATTGACATAAAAAAGGGCATGACAAGAAGAAAAAACAACAACAACAAAAATAACAACAACCATTACAAAAAAAAAATGAAAAAACGCCGGAAGTATGATAAACTCTAGTCAGTGAGGTGTAACATAAGATAGAAAGGTCGTAAAAAACATAGAATGCAAAAAAAAAAAGAAAAGAGATTTGATGCTGAGTGCACGCTGGTCGTCAATGGTTAGAAGAAATCTATGGCTCATGGAAAGGAGAGCCTAGATCACTGACTGCGCAAAGTTCAGTTCCAGTATTAGAAACAGAATTTTGACACATTAGCGTAAACATGCTCATGGCATGCATTGAGTTTGTAAGACTGGGCAACGCCGGGAAGCGGTCTTGGTTCAGGAGCCTGTCATCATTATTGTTGTTGCTGGCATGATTAAAGGCTGGAGACCGCAATGGCGTGGGTGGAAACAAAGCCTCGTCAGCAGTTGACAGAAGACTTTGACCAAGCGCAAAACGGGGAATACCAGCACTTACTTCAGCAGAAACAACAGACGATTCAATACTCCGTGCTGACTGCAGTCGACGAGGTCGGTCAGCCCAGAGATACTCGAGCGATAGTTTCTCTTTGGGTTTAGATAGTATCTGTTGCAATGGCGTGCACGGAGCGTCGAGTGGCAGATCCAGGGTACGGTCAAGCCGCACGCGCTTGCAGTGCATTTTTTCAGCCTCATGAACAGGCGCCAAAGAGTCTTCCTCAAACAATCGCTTGTTCTTGAGAAGTAAAGAAGACTTTTTCAGTGGGAGAGAACTTAGAAATTGTGAGTCCGTAGATAATTCCACAGGAGCTGCGATTGGAATTGTATTGGAGCCTGTATTACTGCTGCTACTACTGCTAGCACTACTGTGAGTAACTGATTGCTTAAGTTTGGCATGAAGGCTTTTAAGTTGATTTTTCTTCTGTCTGTAGAGCTGAGCAATTCGCTTGCTAGTAGAAGTCATTGAGTGGCGAAAAGACGAACTCTTGGGTTTTACAACCTCCTTAGAGGCCTTGTTTTCAAACTCGGCAGACGACTTCTCCTCTAGAAAATTGTGGTTTCTAGGAAGTTGATTGAGAGATGCAGATATCGAATCAGCGTTCTTTGAGTTCCTCGACGACGAACTTGAAAAACCAAGATCGAGGCTTTGTGCAGAGTCATTGTTTAACGCAGATTGACAAGAGCTGGCAGCGTTGAGAGGGCTGCCTGAAGAAGATGGAGAGTGTAGCGCCTGAGCCTTGGGCGTCATTGGGTTGTGGTCGACTTTGGTAGATACGGAGTTTGCAGTAGAAAAGACTTGTATAAGTCGCCGATCATCGTCAGCGGCGTCGTTGGTAAGGGTAGAGCAAGAGTTAGAGACAGAAACGGTTTGGATCTTCCGGACAAAGGAGTCAGGACAAGAGCTGCTATTAGTACTAATGGTGCTGCTCGAATTGCTGTCGCCCTTGACTTGGAATATCAGTTTGGAACCCAGTCGCCTGGACTTGGAAATGAACGTGAGTCTCATTATGCAGCACGTAAATATTTTTTGACCGACAGACAGTGGGTATTGGGTTGTTGCTGGGGTTATAAACTGAAGTTGGTTCTTGAAAGAAGCTGCTGCGGTTTAAAAAAGGTTGAGAAAAACGATAAACAGTGAAGAATTTTAGAAAATTTGAAGACAAACCAACAAAAAACCAAGACAAAAAATTTAATTTTTCGCGTTTCTGGTGATTGTGATTGGTCAAATAACGTGGTTAGGTTAAGTTGTGGTTTTAAAACGCTCTAACACTGAAACGCGTTAACCAGATCGGGTAAAATCACTGCAGTCAGCTGTAAAATACGCACGTGGAAGCTGCGGTGGAACAAAACAACAAGAAAAAAAATAAAAAAAAAGAGAATGGCTGGGCCCTGGCTGGTTAATCTGGTAAGCAAAGGAGCAGCTAAAAAAAAAACAACGACAACAATTAAAACAAGTTAAAACCAACGGCGTTGAAAAGAAACCTGAATTGACGCAGAAAGAAAAATTATTTGAAGGAAAAAAAATAATTAAAAAGACAGATGACGATGTAAAAATGATATTCTGCAATGTTGTTGGATCTAGATGGTAAACGGGAGTGCTGCTCTTTTATATTTATTATTTCGTGGACAGGCAGTGTGCGTGATAAGCTGATGAGTCGCAGAGGGTCCTGTAGTAAAACACAAACAAGATAAAAAAAAGCAAATACAGAAACTCGAGATCGTGAAACAATTGAAACGAGGATGTGTGAAGAGATAGTCCTGACAAAGCAAGGGTGTGTCAGAAACAAAATAAATCAAGTGGAAATGGTCGCGAGAGTTGAAAAAAAAAAAAGTAATTGACTATCGATGGTTAGAACCAGAAAATTTATTTCGTGAACAGAAAATTGGTGTTTCCAAGATGTTTGCAAATAATTTAGATTTTGATGGAGCAGGAAAGGCCCATTTATTTGTACTGCAGGGTTCACTTAAGATCGCTCATCGCAAGGGGTAAGATTCATAAAAAATGCGAGGCTGGGGCCTTAGAAAAAACTCAAAGGTACCGATTCAATGTTGTCAACCACCATCGCACGAACCAGCCAGACGTTGCCAGATGTTACTAGGCTTGGTAATGGCAAACTTACCCGTAGCTGATCGCATTGGCCGACCTCTGGAGTGCATGTATAACGCATTGTTGCTCTTAGTTAGATCTTAGTTCCTCTTAGATTATAGAGATGCCAGAACAATGACCCGAGTGCACACCCTGCCATGTGTAATAGTCTCTTTTCTCAACTTTTTCCATAAAATTTTAAGGTCCGGCGTGTCTGGGTACGAGCCTCCTTCATGGCTGTCACGGATTACAATTGACTCAGCCATTGCAAGTGTTTGAAAAAGCTAGAACCATCCATTGTATTTAATTCAGTACAATGTAAGTAGAAACGTACATTTGTCGCAGCTGATTTATAAAATGCCAATAAGTACAATTTAGCGCAAGACGTTATATACATGTTCCCTATTTATCCCGTAGAAGTTATCCTCTGCAGATAGTAACTAGTCATTTAGAATCCACGGTCGCTCATTCCAGAACTTATCGCCAATCAAATCAATATGTAGTTCCTGGATTTCAGCTTTTTTAAGTTTCTTTTCTTCCCGTTGTAACTGACGCTCGCTAAGATTTTGTGGATCTTTCAGAGTTACGTCCTTTATCATCCGCAACAATATGGTTCCCTTCTTGAATATGTCAGGTTCATTATTGTAGTTGATTCCAAACTCTGAAAATAAAATCTCGTTTTTGTCCTTTGAAAAAGTATCCTTCAGCCTCAGTGCAGCTGCCGTACGAGACTGATTGCCCTTGAGAACAAGAGTCCAGAATGTCGTGTTGTACAAATTGTTGATATGGCAGTCAGCCTGTCTCCAACTCAGATAGTCGCGTAATATCTTGTCTGAGGGATACACCACTGCCCGGGAATCAAAGGTAGGCATATGTCCGACATCTAAAGCATTCTCAACACCCATGTATATGCTCCACAGCTGATTGTATGCTGCCGTAAAAGTGCTGACAAAAGTAGACACCAGCTTGCTTTCACGACGCTCAAAAAGCTGGCACTGTTTCCTTAACACGAATGAGTACTCATCGCTATCGCCGTACGCCAAAACCACATCTGTAATATCTCGCATCACAACCTTGGCAGACTCATTCATTAGAGTTAAAGCTCGCAGATCATTAGGTTTTTCAAAGTTGTATCTATCAGAAAATCTATGAAAGCCCCGACCGTCAACGCGAATCACGATCCAGGTGTCAGGAAGAAGATAATTTTCGCGCTCAAAAGAGCGGACATACTCAAATCTTACAATTAGAAGCGTGCATGAAAAATTTAAAAGACGTGTGAGCTCACCTTGAATTGGCCATATCATATATCAATGCAATGGATTTCCAATGTTGTAGAAAAACTCGATTCAATTTTGACCTGAAAGGACAAGAAAAACCGACTGAGTTGATCTCAAAAAATTTAGCTGTGATTCCCAGCTGAGTCATATAGTAGTCAACATTAGTACAAGATTACAGGTGCATGACAAATCATATATCTTTAGATCACATGACTTATTGGGAGAAACGTTTGTGATTTTTTTTTTATTTTTCTCCCGTTCATAAACGCCAAAAAAAAAATTTTCAGACCAAAAATTATTTTTCCTTTTTTCTCAATCTCTTAATCATCAAGCAACCATCACAATGGGCGTCTCTTACCACACATTAGAGAGAGAAAAGAATTTCAAGGAGCCTCCTAAGGACAAGCTTCCGTATCCTTTGCTGCAGGAAGCTGTAGCACCTCATATTGGGTCTTTCAATGCTCTCATGGACGGTCCCGACGGCGGCCTTCTGAATCTGGCCGTCAAAGACATTGGATCCAAGAGTGTTTTCGACAGTAAAGACGTGGATAGACTTGGTAACAAGTTTTCAAGTATGTCTCAGCATTGTTATATTTCGTTTAATGGGTTTCTTTTTTACTAACATTTTTACATAGTTCGTGTTGAGTCCGTCCAGATTGCTAAACCCAGCTTATCGGCCAAGGACAGAAGCACCATTAACAGACAACTACTTCCTACAGAATGCCGTGAACGTATGACATCATACAGAGCTCGTCTAATTATTAAGGTTGCCTACAGAGTCAACGACGGTCCCGAGGTTTTTGAAAACCGTGAGGCTGGTCTTTTGCCTATCATGATGATGTCCAACAGATGTCACCTTGAGGGCATGAGCCCCTCTGACCTTGTCAAGAACAAGGAAGAGTCTGAAGAACTGGGTGGTTACTTTATTGTCAATGGTATTGAAAAGCTCATTAGAATGCTTATCGTTCAAAGACGTAATCATCCTATGGCCATTATTCGTCCTTCTTTCACCAATAGAGGCGCTTCTTATTCTCAGTACGGTATTCAGATGAGATGCGTTCGCCCCGACCAGACATCGCAAACCAATGTTTTGCACTACCTCAACAACGGTAACATCACTTTTAGATTTTCTTGGAGAAAAAACGAATTCTTGGTGCCTGTGGTGATGATTCTTAAGGCCCTTGTCGAGACTAACGACCGTGCCATTTTCGACGGCATTGTAGGTGCTGAAACCGGCAACTCCTTTTTAACTGATCGTCTCGAACTCATGCTTAGATCTTACAAGAAGTACGACCTCTATTCCAAAAAGGAGACCCTTGCCTATCTCGGTGACAAGTTCAGAGTTGTTCTTGGTGCCCCAGCTGACAAGTCTGACATCGATGTTGGTAAGGAGCTTTTGCAAAGAATTGTTCTCGTTCACTTGGGTGATGACAACGAGGCCAAATTCCGCATGATTCTGTTTATGATCAGAAAGCTTTACTCTCTTGTCGCTGGTGAGTGCTGCCCTGACAACCCAGATGCTGCTCAGCATCAAGAAATTCTTTTGGGTGGTTTTCTGTACGGTATGATTATCAAAGAGAAGATTGAAGAGTATTTGCAAAATGTTTGCGCTCAGATTACCTCTGATGTCAACAGATCAGTCAATGTTAATTTTGACGACGAGAAATACATTTCCCGCATGTTTTTGAAGGTCAATCACAACATTGGCCAGAAACTTTTATATTTCCTATCTACCGGTAATCTGGTGTCTCAATCTGGTCTGGATTTGCAGCAAGTCTCTGGTTACACTGTTGTTGCTGAAAAGATTAACTTTCATCGTTTTATTTCGCATTTTAGAATGGTTCATAGAGGTTCTTTCTTTGCCCAACTCAAGACTACTACAGTCAGAAAGCTTCTTCCTGAAAGTTGGGGCTTTTTATGTCCAGTCCATACTCCTGATGGTTCGCCTTGTGGTTTGCTGAACCATTTAGCGCACAAGTGTAAAATTTCTACTGTTAAGAGTGATGTTTCACAAGTGCCTGATGCACTAAGATCTCTAGGTGTTGCTCCTGCAAGCTCTTTTGCTGCGGGCCCCAAACACTCTGTTGTCCAGCTCGATGGTAAGATCATCGGTTGGTGCTCGCACGAGAACGCCATTCGCGTCGCTGACACTCTGCGATTCTGGAAGGTTGACTCTCCCAAGTACAAGATCCCCGTCGATCTCGAGGTTGGCTATGTGCCTCCTTCCAGAAACGGTCAATACCCCGGTATTTTCCTTTTCTCTGGTGAGGCACGTATGCTTCGTCCCGTCAAATATCTTCCTTTGGGCAAAGAGGACTGGGTTGGTCCTTTTGAGCAAGTCTACATGAATATTGCTATCTCTCCAGATGAGATTGCCTCAAATGTGCACACTCATGTCGAGTACTCCCCCACCAACATTTTGTCTATTTTGGCCAACATGACTCCCTTTTCTGACTTTAACCAGTCTCCTCGTAATATGTATCAGTGCCAGATGGGTAAACAGACAATGGGTACTCCTGGTACTGCTCTGGTGCATCGTTCTGACAACAAGCTTTACAGACTGCAATCTGGTCAGTCGCCGGTTGTCCGTGCCAAGCTGTACGATGAGTATGGTCTGGATTCTTTCCCCAACGGTACCAATGCTGTTGTTGCTGTCATTTCTTACACTGGTTACGATATGGATGACGCTATGATTTTGAACAAGTCTGCCCACGAGCGTGGCTTTGGTCACGGTACCGTTTACAAAGTCGAGAAGGTTAACCTCGGTGAGAAGCGGAGGCGAGGTGATCCCATCACACAGCGATTTGGCTTTGGCCCCGATTCATGGCCTGAGTCATGGCGTGAGAAGCTTGACAGCGACGGTCTGCCTTTAATTGGTGCTAAAATTGAAGAGGGTGATCCTATTGCAGCATTCTTTGACGAGACGTCGGGCAAGACTAGAGTCAAGAAGTACAAATCCAGCGAGGTTGCATTCATCGAAGAGGTCAAGCTTCTTGGCGAGGACTCTGGTGACAGTGAATTCCAAAACTTGACCATCAAGCTTAGAATCCCGCGTTCCCCCGTTATTGGTGACAAGTTTTCATCGCGTCACGGTCAGAAGGGTGTTGCGTCGCAGAAGTGGCCTCAGGTTGACATGCCCTTCTCCGAGAGTGGTATCCAGCCAGACATTATCATCAACCCGCACGCTTTCCCCTCGAGAATGACTATCGGTATGTTTGTCGAGTCTCTTGCAGGTAAGGCTGGTGCTTTGCATGGTATTGCACAAGACAGTACCCCTTGGATGTTTTCCGAAGACGACACTGCGGCTGACCACTTTGGCCAACAGCTGCTCAAGGCTGGCTACAACTACCACGGTAACGAGCCTATGTACTCGGGTATCACTGGTGAAGAGCTACGTGTCGACATTTACATTGGTGTCGTTTTTTACCAGCGTCTGCGTCATATGGTCAACGATAAGTTCCAGGTGCGTTCGACAGGCCCTGTCACTAAACTGACCATGCAGCCCGTCAAGGGTCGTAAGAGACATGGTGGTATCCGTGTGGGTGAGATGGAGCGTGATGCTCTGATCGGTCACGGTACCGCGTTCCTGCTGCAAGACAGACTATTAAACTGCAGTGATTACACACAGAGCACGCTCTGTAAGCAGTGTGGTTCTCTGCTAAGTGCGCAAGTGTCGGTGCCGCGCATTGGCACGACCGCGGTGATCCGGTGCCGCAGCTGCGCGGACCGCGTGACTGACGGGTACAACCCCGAAGACGAGAGTCGCATCTGGGAGGATGGCACAGGCAAGCGATTCAAGGGCGGTGACCAGACCGCGACAGTGGCCATTCCGTTTGTGTTGCGGTATTTGGATTCCGAGCTGGCTGCTATGGGTATTCGCATGAAATTTAACGTGGAGCCGAAATAAGCAGCGGGAGTTGCTTACAGTGTTGCTGGAACTGCAACTAATTTTGTTCATAGTTTTTGTTTATAATAGAATAAGAAAAAGTGCTTGTATCATTCACATTTGTGTTTTCATAAACATACACTTTGATTGTTCCGGCGGGCCATTTGACATGGCGAAGGAGGTGCTAGATCGTGGCTGTTCAGGACACGTCAACGTGCTGGGACCTGTACGGCGTTGATTCTCTGCGTGTTCTTTGGGCTTAATAAACTTTTTTTTTCCTTTTTTTTTTTTTTTTCAAAAACGTATACACAACTAAACTTAAACAACTTTTTAATTTTTTTTTTTCTTCGAGCTCTCTCTTTCACTTTTTCACTTTTTTTCTTTTTTTTTTTTTTTGTAAACCCCTCCATTTTCTCGTTTCGCTAAACATTACCTCTTCTTAATGGGTTTCAAAAGCGATAAAGACGATGAGAACGTGGAGTTGAAGCCGCTTTCGAGCAGCAACAACACCCCTTCAGCCCGCTTCTGTACGCTTTCAGTCGAGGAAACGGTGGCTCAGCTCCATACTTCTGCAACCAATGGCCTCGACTCACCACAGGATGTTAACTACAGAAAGAGTGTCCACGGCCTCAATGAATTAACTGGCGAAGAACCGGACTCGCTTGCCAAAAAGTTTTTGATGCAGTTTTACGAAAACCCGCTCATTTTGCTGCTAGTTGGCTCAGCCCTGATCTCATTTGTCATGGGTAACCGTGACGACGCTATTTCAATTACCCTCGCCATTCTTATTGTCATCACCGTTGGTTTTATTCAGGAATACAAATCCGAAAAATCCCTCGAGGCCCTCAACCGTCTTGTTCCGCCTAGCTGCCACCTCACTCGCGGCGCCAACAATACCCAGACCGTTCTTGCTTCCAATCTTGTCCCCGGCGATTTAGTCCACTTTAACGTCGGAGACAGAATTCCTGCTGATATCCGTCTCACCGAAGCGCACCACCTTGAAATTGATGAGAGTAACTTGACTGGCGAGGTTCATCCCGCTTCCAAATACACCGAGGCTGTGGCCCCGTCTAATTCTGGAAGCTCCAATCCCTTGTCTTCGCATTTCAACAATGCCATTCCCATTGTAGAGCGTAACAATATTGCCTTTATGGGCACACTCACTTGCAACGGTAGAGGCTCTGGTATAGTTGTTGGAACTGGCCGTCAGACGGAGTTTGGTACTGTTTTTGGCATGATGGACGAAATTGACAAGCCCAAGACCCCTTTGCAGGTCTCTATGGACAAGCTCGGTAAGGAGCTTTCCTTTATGAGTTTTGGCGTTATTGGATTGATTTGTCTGATTGGTGTCATTCAGGGCCGCTCCTGGTTGGATATGTTTACCATTTCTGTTTCGCTTGCCGTCGCTGCCATTCCAGAAGGCTTGCCCATTATTGTCACTGTCACTCTTGCTCTTGGTGTGTTGCGTATGGCTGACGAAAAGGCCATTATGCGTCGTCTGCCAAGCGTCGAAACGCTTGGATCTGTCAATGTCATCTGCACAGACAAAACTGGTACTCTCACTATGAATCGGATGACTCTTACCAAGCTTTGGACTGTTGATATGGGCGATACTAAGGACAATAATTCCAAGCCATGGGTGTCTGTGTCTGAAAATATCAATGATGAAAATGTGGTCAAGGTTGATGAATCGGTAGTTGAATTACTTAAGACCGGTACTCTGTGTACAACAGCCATGTTTTCAACTGACACCAACAAATATGTTGGCAACCCGGTTGATATTGCTCTTTTGGAATCTCTCAAGCGATTCAATTTACAGGATATTCGCAAAACCCGCTCCATCACTGACCAGATCCCTTTTTCATCATCGAGAAAGTGGATGGCTATTTCTTCTCATACTGGCGACAAATCTGCTTCTGTCGTGTACGCTAAGGGTGCGATGACGAAGATCCTCCCCACTTGCACACAGTATGTCACCAAGAATGGTGAACTTGCGCCTTTGGATGACGAGCACCGCAAAATTGTTTTGAATATTGAGAAGAAGATGGCTCATGAGGGCTTGCGTATTTTGGCCTCGGCGTATGGTAGTGACAAGTCTGGTATAATTGAAAAGGGAGAACTCAAGGACATGGTGTTCACTGGCCTTGTTGGCATGTACGATCCTCCTCGGCCTGGTGTTCAAGGTGCTATCCAAAAGCTAATGCACGGCGGTGTTCGTGTTATCATGATTACTGGTGATTCCGAAGCTACTGCCGAGTCGATCGCTCGCCAGATCGGCATTCCCCTGACTGCTGGCGAAAAATCCGTGATGAATGGTGATGAACTTGAAAATCTCACTACCCAAGAGCTTGCTGACGCTATGAATTACGTGTCCGTCTTTGCTCGCACATCTCCCGAAAACAAAATGATTATTGTCAAAGCACTGCAGGCTCGTGGTGACATTGTTGCCATGACTGGTGACGGCGTCAACGATGCCCCTGCACTCAAGCTGGCCGATATTGGCATCAGCATGGGTCAGAGTGGTACTGATGTGGCCAAGGAGGCCTCAGACATGATTCTTGTCGACGATGATTTCCCCACGATCCTTAGTGCTATTAAAGAAGGCAAGTCCATTTTTACTAATATCCAGAGTTTCCTCAAGTTCCAATTGTCTACTTCCGCCGCCGCGTTGTCGCTAGTTTCGATTTCAACGCTGTTTGGGCTGCCTACGCCGCTGAATGCCATGCAGATTTTGTGGATCAACATCATCATGGACGGGCCTCCGGCTCAGAGTTTGGGAGTTGAGCCTGTTGATCCAAGCATCATGAACAAGCCTCCAAGATCGCGTAAGGACCATGTTTTGTCCAAACAAGTTATTAAGCGTGTTCTTCAATCTGCTATTATTGTACTTCTCGGCACGTTATGGGTGTACAAAAACGAGATGAAGGACGGTGTGGTTACGGCACGCGACACTACCATGACATTTACATGCTTTGTATTTTTCGACATGTTCAATGCTTTGGCTTCGCGCTCCGGCACCAAGTCCGTATTTGAGATTGGATTCTTTACAAACCAAATGTTCAACTTGTCAGTCGGTGGCTCCCTTTTGGGCCAGCTGGCAGTTATCTACTTGCCGTTTTTCCAGAGAGTGTTTCAGACGGAAGCGCTGTATCTTAGTGACCTAGTGTATCTGGTTGTTTTGACTTCTTCTGTCTGGTGGGTCGAGGAGCTTAGAAAGTACTGGGTTCGACGAAGCTCTGTTAACCTTGGTCGGTATAGCACTAATGTATAGAAAAAGTGCTGAAAGAACTATAAACATTAAAACTTGGCGTATTTAACTATATATTATAACAAAATTTATATATATCAGAAGAGAAAAAAAAAAAAAAAAAGTTAGATGAAAGAAAGCAAGTGATGGAGGAAGTTTACACAAAATGAGAATTAGGGTGAAATAACGGCGGACGCAGCCTTGGTAAGACGGTTCATAACGGCAAGACCCTCGTTTGTCTCGTCAATGCCTTCAACTAAGATCAAATCACAGTTCAGGTCTTCATCCATCTCACGCAACGCGCTGAATAAGTTGTGCGAGATTTCGGCACCAGTCTTTCCCAAAGACTTGGTGACTGACACAAGCCCTGCCGCATTAATAGTAGATTCAATATCGGTGGTATCGAACTGACGCGTAGGCAGCAAAGCAACTTTTAGTCTATCATTGCTGCTACTGCTGCTACCGACGGTTTTTCCAGGGGCAGAAGGGGGGTGGGCTTGCAAATATTTTGACACAGCGCTGACGCCGTTGCCGCAGTTGTTAAATAATACGACAGGCGCTTTAGGCGAGTAATGCTTGTATTTCATTCCAGGTGTGCGCACAACCTCATCCTTGCCCGCAGTGGCCTTTCCAACAACGACGTCGGCCCAGGCAGGGCCACCAGCCGAGCGGATCTGCTCAAGCGAAATGCCGCCAGGACGGAGCAGGCGTGGGGGATAGACGGTACCGTCAACCACAGTAGACTCGACGCCAACATCGCAAGCGCCACCGTCCAGGATCAACGGAAGGCGGCCGTGCAGGTCAGCGTATACGTGCTGCGCCGTTGTGGGAGATGGCCGTGTGGATGCGTTCGCTGACGGCGCAGCAAGTGGCAGGTCTGAGAGCGCAATCAGCGCGCGCGCAACTGGATGCGCAGGCATGCGGACCGCCACTGTTGCCTGCCCATGCGTGCACACAGGCGACACCACCTTGCGGCCCGTGGCGGCATCGACGGGGGCCGGGAGAACGATCGTCAGCGGGCCTGGCCAGAAATGCTCAACTAGCGGCGCATACACCGGTGGAAGCTCGGTGTGTAGAACGCGCCGCAGCTGGTCGAGTCCACTCACATGCACAATCAGCGGGTTATCGGCTGGCCGGTTCTTGGCCGCGTAGATGGCACGCGACGTGGCATCGTCGAGCGCGCTGGCGCCGAGACCGTAGACAGTCTCGGTCGGGAAAGCGACGGGCTGAGCAGTTTTCTGCAAAATGGTCGCGGCGCGACGCAGTCCCGCCTCAGTTGCGGGGTCGCTGATGGTTAGACGCGAAGACTCAGCACCAGGTTGCTCAAAGTGGATACTGGAGGCATCGATCTTAAGAACCTCCGTGTGCATGCTGTCGCTAACGGGGGAAGAGGAAGTCATTTTGCGTAGGGGTAATGTTGATAATGAATGGGAAGAGGGGAAGAAGGTGCGAAGGCAAGACGGAGCAGATGCTTTGAGGGGTCGTGTGTAGAGCAGACAGAGAATTGTAAATGATTTTGTGTGCGGTAAACAGCGGGTTAACGGTATAGGCTGCTTGAAAGTAGCAGTTCCGCGTAGATAACCAGATAAAAAAGGCGTCGTCGTTTTTGTTGTTGTTGAGAACCTGAGGAAAAAGCACGGAGGTGAGTTTAGAGAGCTGATGGCGCTGTCAAGTCGATGTAGTATTCGCCGTTTTGTGGAGGACGTTTGAAAATTTTAGATCTGATAAAAAAAAAACTTTTAAAATTTACCGCTTTTGGAGTAAAACTGGCGCCGCACAATCCCCAATTCAGAAAAATTAAGAAAATGAACAAACCGCGTTGATTGTCGGATTTTTGGACCCAGTTTATTGACGTTTTTTTTTATTAATTTTTCTATTAAATTTTGGTAACTAAGAAGAATATAATCCAAATTAATAAAAATTTAATTCAAATAGACTATGGCTTTTTAAATAGTATTTAATGTTGGTTTTATCATAGCTGTTTATTTTTTAACGTGTGAAGCGCTAAATAGAATTACAAATCTAAATTAATTTTTTTTCAATCTGGAACGTTTCTAAAAATTTTTGATTTGACAAAGACTCATACTTACTCAGGCATGATAATATCTCCTTCCCCCACCCCTTCCCTCCTTACGGTGTAGGATTTGTTTTTTTTTTTAGGCTACAAGTTTTTATGGGTGTTGGACAAAAAATTGAAATGGTACAGAAAAGTTTTGTTTTATTGTTCAACGAAAGATTCTGAAAATTTTTTTTGGATCCTTAGATTTGAAACGTAGACTTTTTGTGCAGAAAAAAAAAATTTACATCAATTTGATAAAACCAAACAAGTAAATTTTAATAAATTTTTTTTTTGAAATTGTAGAAATTGAATAATTCAAGCTCAAAGTTTTTGTTTGTTTGAAGATTGTAAGGTCTAGTGCACATAATTTTTTTCATAGGGTAACATAAAAAAACTACAAGTCTCAATTACAAAAAACAATTTTTTTTGAAAAACTTATTTTATATATTCTTAACACAGTTGAAATTTTTTTGATGAGATTTGACTACGTTTGTGAATCAACAATATTGCCAGAAGCCGACTTGTTTTGTTTTGCGTTTCTAATTTCTTCAAGATTAGCTTTCAACACGTTGTTGTGAAATTCATAGCTCATAAAAATCTTGTAAAAATACTCATCCAAAAGCCGGGTGTTTACATGCGGCACATCCTTTAGCTTCTTAACCGAGTCAAAATACAACTTCCGAGATTTATTGGTGTCTTTAAACCAGATCATATGTGGCCATGGATAGTACTCATGATAATAGACTTTTTGAATAGTATCAAAAAGTACACTATGGTAGCTTATGGCCAAGTCGGGATCTATTTTTTGAACGCGTGGTTTAGCTGGCCAGGAGTAAGAAGCCAGATTTTCAGAGTTTCCAAACTCGTCAACACAGTTGAGGTCTTTGAACTTAAACTGGCCGTTTATGGGAACAGAAGTCAAGATTTGGTTTTGTTGGAACATTTGTTCAGGAAACATGCCATAGTGTTGAAAAAAAACATATCTAGATCCTTCCAATTCCTTCTTTCGTTTTTGGCGCATTGCAAGACGAATAGGTGGCTCTTCTTCAAATAAAGAGCAGGTACGGTCAATGGGTTCTTCATTTTCTTTCAAAACAGTTGATCTTTCTCGAGTGTTGAAATCAAAATCTTTGTAGCAACCAAAATAAGGATAGACTTTATAAGCTTTGTCGTATTTGAGCTGAGTCTTGTTATGATTGTGAATCTGGTGTAAAACCAGCGAGGAGAGTTTCGTACAACATTTTACCACGTTATATAAATTGGCAAAAGCTATTTGACCTGTATAAACCGTAAGAAATACATACTCAAGATTCTTACACGAGCTAAGCTGTCCAATAACATCTGTTAAACGTAAAGGGTTTGTCGTAGCACTTTTAGAGCCACCCAGTCGACTTTCATCAAATTCTGTCAAGACGGTAAGAATTCTCAGTTTTGGACACGAAGTGATGGCAAAGGCAAGTGATTCAACATCAAGTTGAGAAACTTTGAGAACCTGTACTTCTTTGGTTTGAGCTAAAATAGCCACAACAATTTTAGACAAATCTATTTTAAATAGTAATTTTGTGAGACAGGTGATTTCAAGAAAAGTGAGCATTTTGAAAGGGGGAATCGAAAAGTTTTCAGGAATTTCAGGTTGTCTGATGTCAATTGCAAATTTCTGAAGTTTCGTAAAGCTTTTTGCCATGTTTTCTTTACTAAACGATTGAGGCAGATTTAGTAGACTTATGGTTTTGAGAAAACAAGGAAATTTTGACAAGTTGAGTTCTAGTGGGAGCATAAATTGAAAGTGGTCAAGCTTTTGTAATTTTGAAAATGAGAACATAACCAAATCTTGAAGATCTAAAAAGTTTTGCGTGGGCAGAAACTTATTAGGAAAGCAAGTATTTCCTACTGTCACAGATAACTTTGCAAGATTTTTAAATTGACCAGCCAGAAACAGAGAAGAAAGCATGTCAATTTCATTGTAGGATGAAGTCCAACAAACCTCTACAATGCTGGTCCACAAGCACTCTGGAATCTTGAGCTGATAGCTAGACAAAAGAGACAAATTAATACTCTTGTTTTTGTCAAGCATGTTGAATTTTTGAATTGATGAGCATAAAAAAAAAAAAAAAAGAGTTGTAAAACACTTGAAATTCATCAGTAATGTAACCGTTAGCAGTGGGAACATCATCAACTCTAAGCACAACATTTTCAAGAACAGAACTGTAGACTGGGTCCATTATTTTGGTGGCAATAAAATAGCCATAGGTGTTGTAGAGAAAATTGAGTTCATCTGTGCGAAAAGTGTGATGAGGTGTAAAATTTAAACATTTCACAAATTGCTGTTTCATGAAAGCCGGAGAATCACAATACCAGTTTTCTAGTTGAGTTAAATTTGATGAGCCGTGAGGAAGATAATTACTTCCGTGAAGAGCCTTTTTATAATATTCTAAAACGGGATTTGACTTAGACTGAACAAATATACCATGTTTAGGCAAAGGCGGCCATGGAAATATGTCAAAGGCACCGTAAGGACTATTGACAAATGGAATGTCTTTAATAAAACATTGATAGAAAAGAAGAGATGAAGCTTTAATGGAAAAAGTTCTATAGTAAAGCCAACGGCAAGTGAGGCACAATGATGTAAGATCATCATAATTCAGTTCGCTTGCAATCAAATTCCATACACGACCAGGAAGGTTTAGGCACGACATTGAAAATAGCAGATTAGTTGCGTTTGAAGAGCCTAGAAAAATCAGAAAAAGTTGACTCAAGTTAAATTTTCTTACAAACAGTAAAAGAAAAAAAGTGAATCAAACTGAAAAAAAAAGTGAGCAAAACTAAATAGAACTGAAGAAAACTGAAAAAAAAACTATTTAACATAGATGGTGTTAGTTTTTTATGGTAACAACAAGTGTAATGTTTTACAGAAAATTTTGTTTTTACTTGTCTTTTAGTTAAAAAACTAAGAACTGATGTTTCAGTCAAGTCTCAAATCAATTTTGGTGGTCTAAGTCTTTTTTCAGTCTTATAGTCTTTAGAATCCCTTACGACTGTCTGTGTCCTGTGCACCAGGAACTTCAACGTTTACATTCTGTTCCATATTGCAATTTTTTTTAAAAAAAATCAGTTAACAATGGCATGCAAACTGTTTTTCGAGAAAAAAAACCTATTTCAGTCAAACTTCAGCTATGTGATGCTCTGGCTTCATGCTTACGGCCTAAGAATTCAGATGTCGCTTAGATCACACAAGTTCTGAAAAAGCTCAATTTCTTTTCAAAACGAAAAAAAGGCCTACTTGCACGTAACCCCAGCGTTTTAAAAAGTACAAAAAAATTTGCAACAAAATTATCACACGCAGTTTGATTTATAGAAAAAATTGATAAAACATCAAATGAAATAAATACAACATGGTTCAGTGAAAATGGGTTGCTTCAACAATTCCAAAAGTTTCAATTTTAAGCTATAGGACCTGACTACTTGCCATTGTTGAGCCAAAGTACTAAGTAATTTATAATAAAGCTTATCGTCAGATTTAAGAAATAGCTGACCCTGAAATAGTAGATCGCAGGATTTTACCTTAAAAAAAAGTACTGAATATTTGAAACAAAAACTAAATCAAATTCAAAAAACAACAATGAGTAAAATTTGTTTTAGGAATATAAAAAAAATAATTCTCATTTTATCTAGAGCTTCTTGGGCAGCCGTGTGCCAAAGTTTGTCTAAAACTACGATCTTCAGTTACCCGGCAAACTTCACGTGACCACTCAGCTTTCACAATTTTTTCACACATGTTTTTTTTTTTTTTTCCTTTTTTTTTTTTTTTTTCAGTTCATTTACAATAAAATCAACAAAGCAGAAACAACACCAGTAACAAGTCTTTTGGAGCATCTGACTGCGGAATTACACTGGTATTTTCTCCGCTAACGCACTGTAACTTTTTTACTACGTTGCAGAGACGTTTTTGAGATTTTATAAAATTCACTTATATTCTAAGTCAATAATTGGTGAAAGAGTTAGCAAGCTTTTATTCTCTCCCCCCTTTTCGGATACTCTTAAGGTCTTCAAACTCTGTGTTTGAAGCAATTGGTCCGGTGAAACGTATTCCCTGCTTTTTTATTTTAATTTTATTGTACTTTAAAGACTCTAAATCACAGGCAGTATGTTTGGCAACAGTAGCGGAGGCTTTGGCTCTTCTTTCGGGAGCAACAACAACAGTAATAGTACACCGCCCATGTTTGGACAGTCGTCGGGCAACAGCGCCTTTGGATCCAACAACTCTGGGTCAATTTTTGGCCAATCCAACAACAGCAACAATAACAATAGCAACTTGGCTAGCGTTTTTGGTCAAAATAACAACAACAACTCATCTAGTGCATTTGGCTCTAATACTGGCGGAAGTGGATTTTCATTCAACTCATCTGCCTCTGGAAACACTTTTGGATCCAGCAACCCCAGCTCCAGTATCTTTGGTCAAAACAGCACTAATACCAGTAACAACAACACTTCATCTTTTGGAGGATTTGGGTCAGGCATGAACAATAACAATACGTCACCTGGCTTTGGGTCGTCCTTTGGTGCCGGTTCTTTGACGCAGCCAGTGCAAGGCTCTACTATTCCATTCGACGAGTACACTGAGAAGGACCCCGGCACTAATGGCGGCATGATATTACTGCGATTTCAAAGCCTTTCTGCTATGCCTCAGTATCAGAAATTGTCTTTAGAAGAGATCAGACATGAAGACTACAAGCAAAACCGCCGATATGGCAACGGCTCTACAATTAGTAGTGGGTTTGGCACAAACAGTTCTACAAACTCCGGTGGGTTTGGCAGTGCTTTCGGCTCAAACAACAACACGAGCAACTCGGCATTTGGCTCTACTGGGTTTGGAGCTAGCAACAATACTTCTGGTTCGTTTGGCCAGACTCCGTCTGCTTTTGGCTCGAACAACACAAGTAACAATTCTTTTGGAAGTGGCACTGGTGCGTTTGGTTCTAGCAACAACTCAAGTCCATTTGGCTCCAATAACAACAATAACAACAGCAACACTTCCAACGCATTCGGCTCAAGCTTTGGTACCAATAACAATAGTTCTCCCTTTGGCCAAAACAACACTGCCAACAAACCTCTTTTTGGCGGTAGCAATGCGTTTGGCTCCAACAATACGAGCAACACTGGTGGAATGTTTGGTAACAACAACAATACTAATAATACATCTTCGATATTTGGCCAGTCTAATAATTCATCAACTTTTGGCTCTAACAGCAACACCAATAATAATGTAGGCAGCGGATTTGGCGGTGGATTTGGCGCCAACAAGTTTGGATCAAACACGACTTCAAGTTTCGGCCAAAATAATAATACTGGATCTTCACTCTTTGGTCAGAACAACAACAACACTGCATCTACGGGTACTGGCATGTTTGGAAATAATAATGCCAACAATACCACCTCAGGCTCTCTCTTTGGTCAAAACAACAACAACAATAATACTTCAACAGGCGGAATATTTGGAAATAAGCCACTAGCGGCAACAGGTGGTTTATTTGGAAATAACAATGCGTCAAATAATTCTGGTACTGGCATGTTTGGTGGAAACTCTACCAACAATGCGTTTGGATTGAATAACAACGCAAGCGCCACTACTGGTAGTCTTTTTGGACAAAAGCCAGCGGCCGCGACTGGTGGACTCTTTGGCAACAACAACAATAATACCAACGCCGCCACCACTGGTACTAGTCTTTTTGGCAATAATAACAGCAACACTAGTACCGGAGGTATGTTTGGTGCGAAGCCTGCAGCTACTGCAACAACTGGCTTTGGATCTACTAATACTGGTGGCCTGTTTGGCGGCAACAATAACACTACTAATACAACTACTACAAACGGAGGCCTGTTTGGTACCAACAACGGCGCGAAAACTTTGTTTGGGGGAAATACTAATACTTCCACTATTACCAATACCGGCGGTACCGGTTTGTTTGGCGCTGCGCTCGGCACTAACAATAATCAGCAGCAGCAACAGACTTCTTCGTTCGGCAATGGTCTATTTGGCCAAAACCAAATCAGCAACAACAACAATGTGGTCCAGCCACAGTCAAATGCATTGGTTGCATCTGTAGACCAAAACCCTTACGGATTGAATCCCCTATTTTCGTCAGAGTTCACGGCTGTTATCAACACCACGCCGGCCCCCGTCCCCGTTGCGATTCCCCTGACGGGCAGCGCGCGACCGAAAAAGCATGCACTGCTTTCGGTCTCGAAGCTGGCTCCCAAGCCACTCTTTTCGCTAGGTAGGCGCACAGCACCCAAGGCTGCAGTCAGCACACCTAGCTCGAAGTTACTGACAGGAAACAGCTCTAACAGCAGCACGTCGCCCAACGGCAAGAGTGTTGGTGGTGCCAACAGTATCAACGGTGTAACGAGCGGCTCACTTTACGGCTCGAGCGCGGATGATGTGCTGCTTGCATCGCACGCATTCTCGCCACAGAAGAGTGTTAGACGACTGATTCTGGAGCGAAAGCGTGCGACATCTCAGTTGTATGAAGACGGATATGACGAGGAGTCTGATGTCTTGAGTGAGAATACTGCAGAAGAAATTGAGGCTGTTGAGGACGGAGAGGAGTCAGACGTGTCAAAGTCCGAGGTAATTTCTAATGGTGTTGCGGCTTTACCTGCAAAGGTCAATGGTACGAAACTGATGTCTGCAAATGGCACTTGTGAGCCTGGCAGCACGGGATCGTCTCCAACCGTCATTGAGCCGTCTTCTGCGGAGACCCAGACTGATGGAAAAGACAAGCCTACCACAGCTTTGTCTGCTGCTGACGAAGAGGATGCGAACGAGGACGGGTACTGGATGTCTCCTCGTGCTGTTGATCTTGAAAAGCTTTCGTTGCGCGAGTTGCGTGCGGTCAAAAACTTTATTGTCGGGCGCAGAGGTGTTGGCAAGATTGAGTTTTTAGATTCAGTGGATTTATCCAAGTTCAAAAACCTGGCAGAGGACATTTTTGGGAGAATTGTCGTGTTTTCGCCGCGGTCGTGCTCACTTTACGGTGGCGGCAGCGCGAGGACTGGGACGGGCGAAAAGCCTGCATCAAACACGGGCTTGAATGTGCGTACGCGGGTGTCTATTGAAGGCGTGTGGCCGCTGTCACGGGCCACGCGTGAGCCTATCAAGGACCTTTCGGCTACAGCGTCTGCTAAGCATATAGCAAAGCTCACTTCAGTTCTTGGTGGCACGTTTGTCTCGTTTGACAAAAAGACTGGCACGTTTATTTTTGAGAACGAGCCATTAAAGTAATATATTTTTTTTAAATGTATTCTGCTAGTGGCATTATCCATCCTTTTTTTTTTTTTTTTTTTTTTTAAATTT
>JAKVQX010000257.1:0-23404 GCA_030463015.1 Geotrichum citri-aurantii
CCAGGTAAGCCTGGTGTCTTCTCAGTATATAATTACCATAAGACACCTTAATAAACAAGATTCTACTACTATCACTCAAAAAATAAAAAAATTAAAAAAAAAAAATAAGCTTTTCGGTTTTTGAAATATCACTACAGTTGTTTTTAGATTAAACACAGTGTCGCTTACAACAAACACCATTTCTCAACGTGGTAGGGAGTTTTGCCTTTTGATGTAATATTTACAGACGTGCTGTGAAAATTTACATTCAGAGTTGGCTTAACACGGACTCATCGAGCGGCCAAAAGCCGCTAAGTGACATCAATCTGAAGCTAAATTTATTTTCTATTTTCAAAATCTGAATGTTTCTACCTTTGTTTTTGTTTGCCACTAAGCAGTTCTTAAATTTTTTACGAAAGCTTCAACACGTTATAAATTTCCAAAGTCCCAGAACCAATTTGCCTGTTTCGGGAAACTGTACAAAAAAAAAACACGTTAAAAATGTTTCGCGTTACTCTCGTTTTCAATTTTAACGCTTTCACAGTATCTCACTTTCATTTTTTTTTTCTTGTGTTTAAACTGAGCAACATCCTCCACGAACCCCCTACGCATAGATATAACAGAGTCATGAGTGAAACGAAACAATTTACGGAAGATGACAAACTGTTACTTGATGTAAGCATTCATAGTTCGTTTACTACTGTTTTTTTTTTTAGCTTTATCTTTTTTTTTGAGCTAACAGAAATTTACTTGTTGGTAGAGACTGAAATCGACAATCTGGTACACGGTTCAAAAGATCGCGGCCGAAGAGTGCAAACAGCTGGGTGTTACCGCATCGCCAGAGTACGCGGCGGCGCTGACTGAACTGGTGTTCAACCAAATTGGTAATTTATTTCTCTCTCTTCTTTCATTTCTTCACAATGCCTTCGCTTTGCTAACGCGTCTTCCTCTCGAGAGGAATCTTCTTTTTTTAAAAAAAGTAACACTGGGTTTTGATCTGGAATCATTTGCAAGGTAATTATATTACAACCTCATGTCTTTTTAAGATGTGTGCTTTTTATTCTTAGGTTGTTGATTTTTCTAATATTAGTGGTTTTGTTCAGGCACGCGAAACGAAAGACGATAAACACAGAGGATGTTAAAATGGTTTGCAGAAGAAATACAGGTCTACAGGAAGTCATTGACGAATACATAAAGAAACTTCTCGAGGAATAAGTTTTTACAAGGGACCAACTTTGCCTGTGGGCTATCTGATAATAATCTCAAGGCTTTTCACGACACCGGTTTGACAAAAATAAAAAACTTTCGACGCAGGCAAGTGGTACGCTTCGTCTACACGTCAACAATTTTTTTGTACGACGCATTTTTATTTTCTTGTCAAACAAGCAGGTTCCAATATCTGAAAATAAAAAAACAGTTTCAGCGCAACCAATAAAACAATATTTACGAAAGCAGATATATGAGAGCTGCACTTTGATCTCAAATACACTATCTTCTTAATCGTTAATAGACCTTTCAGCCCTTGAAGCATGCAGGTCTTTTTCTTTTCTTTATAACAACGACACCCTTAAAAAACTCACATCATTTGTTAATAGATACTCTAAAAAGTGTTTTCATGGCTTAAGATAGCTATACATCTACAGCTTAATTGATCTAATATAAGTCAATGTCTGGTCCTGGTTTACAGCAACACCTTCAACAACTGACTCCACAATATGCTCGATATTGTTTCTAAAAACGCCTGTAAAGTTCAACTTTTCGCTCCATACAACAACTGAATCAAGCTCATTCTGTACAGTCATGTCGCGCTTAGTCTTGACAGCCGCAGCCGCATCGCGGACCTGAGTGTACAGTCCAGTTTCGAGCTTAGGCTTGAGTGCGGCAACGGCAGCAACGCTAAACGGAATGCTGCTCTTGTGTTTTCCCAGAAGCTCCACGTAGTCTGCAACAATCTTGACAGTTTCAAGAACGGTGTACAGAACATGAAGTTGTGGCCAGGAAAATTGACCTTGAAGTTCTGCCTGAGATCCAGCCTGCGCAACAGCGGGTGCAGCCTCAGAAAGTTTGATCTGTAGCGTAGAGTAATGCTGGTCTTTTTTCTTATCAAGTGCTGAAACAGAAAGTAGATGAACAACTTGGGCTGACCATTTTTCAATGTCGGTAAGCTCACCTTCGCTATCGGCAATGGCTTGTTTTAAGGCCTCAGACTGGTTTTTTAGATCACCAGTACCTTTAACAAGACTTTTGATAATGTCGTATTTGATCTGATTCATATTCACCCATTTCTGGCTGAGCATAGGACCAATACTCAATGCATCGAGCTGGGAAAGACGCTTCTGTCCTGGCTTAGGAATTTCAAACATGATGTCAAAGTCTCTGCTGTCTGCCATGCCATCAACATTCAACGTAGTTAGCGCCTCAAGCTTAGGAATGTTTTGAAACTGTTTAGTCTTTTTAATTTCTGTTTGTACAATTCCGCGAGAAACACTACTCTTCATGATGCGTTGCAAATCATTCATGCTCTCGAGTTGGGTGTACGAACCTTTTTCAAATGCCTGTAATAAGTAAGAGGTAATTTCATTGTTGGCAGTCTCATATTGCTCAAATGCGTCATAGAGAACCTCAAAGTCAGGGAAAATGGACGTAACTCTCGTGAGCATGAAATGAGACAAAGACTCATGCTGAATCTTGCTCACCTTGAGAACTTTATAGTGGCCCTTGGCAAGATTGAACGCACCGAGACGAAGGTAAATTCTTACAAGCCAAAGTCTCACAAAGAACTGGTGCTTGTCATTTAAGGCTGCCAGTTCAAGAAGAACTGCAGCCTTCTCAAGTGAAACCTTGTCCTGAGATTTTTCCAAAATTGCCAAAGCGGAAAGTAGTAAAAAGTCATCTGCAGGGTGATAATCTTTAACATCCTTAACTTTGAGCTGAACCTGGTACTGCTCGTAGTTCTTGATCTGGGCCTTAACAAATTCATCCACGTCCAAACTGTCATCTCTATGCAAAAACTTGAACTTTTCAACGTTTACTCTGACAATCTGATCATTTGTATCAACACTATCTAGAAATGCGAGCCAATTGGCCTTGTTGAAACTCTCGGAAGAAACATAATTGATTAAATCAGGAAATGTGCTGCGTTTCTTGCTCATGAAATTAAAATAGTTTTCAGCGGCCTCATTAATAGAAATAGCACCAGTGATACCACGCGATGCAGCTTCGACCATGGCTAGTAGAGAGTTTTGGGATTTCTTGTAAGAGGTGATAAATTCAATGGCTTTTTCTGGTGTGTTAAGTTTTTCAAAGGTTGTCAGCAAAGCTTTCCAGTGGTTCCAGTCATCACGCTTTTTTTCAACGAGATAATCAATGCAGTAGTTTTGTAGGCCCTCCCAGTCCTCAACTTCTTCCAAGGCTGGAGGGATCAAGACATTGATGTCCAGCAGATCCCATGTCTTGACCTGGTCTGACTTAAGAAACTCAGCCAGTTCATTTTTCTTGTTGGAAACTTGATAAATTAAGGCTTGCAAGTAACCCTCCTGTGCAGTTTGCAGGGGCTTGAGTCCATCTAGAAGTCTGGTGGCAAGCTGAGGGAAGATCATTTTCTCAGCTTTGGTAGTCGAGCCGGACTTGAGTGCCATGTAAAAGCCAAAAACTGCCCATAAAGTGTATTTGCGCTTGCCATGTTTGTGAAGAGCCATTGTAGACTTTTGAATGCCGGAATAGTTGTTGACATGAACCATGGTCTCAAACCACACGTTTCTCAAGAATGCTTCATTATTGGGGGTTTTTGCGGCGAGCTTCTCAAATAGCTTGCTCAATTTGTCTGTTTGATCAAGCGCGATGTAAGTCTCCTGCAGAACATCAACAACATCGCTGGTCAAACTTTCACCCTGAGCAATCTTGTCAAGAATTTCAATACCCTCTGTGGTGCTGCCCTGTTTGATCAGGACATAGCCTTTTGCAGCCTGATTTTCCAGTTAGTTGTTAGATCAAGAAATTAGATGATAGCAGTAGTACTCACTAGGTAGCGAGAGTTACTAGGGTTTTTCTTGAGCTCTTTTGTAATTTTGGTTAGTGCCTGGCGGTAGCTGCCTGCATCGATAGCGGCCCATAAGTTTTTGTCGCTCATTTTCAAATTATTCAACTGATGTTTTCTGCTGAAAAAATGAGTGTACCAAAGTGCGTTGAACGAGAAATCTTGAAAAAAAAAAAAAAGAAAAAAAGACGTGGGTTGAGGGTTTTTCTTGAGGTTTCCACGATCAAAACATTCTTTCTTTTCTTATGACTACAAATTAACAACCATATATTGAAAAGAAAAGATTAAACATCAGCCTTGCTGCTTCGCACACAACTGTGTTCGTTTACTTCATTTACGTGTGAACGTCTTATAATAATACTGATAACATCAAGGTATTGCTTAAATACACACTTCAGTCTGAATTTTTTGATTTTTTAGTTACTAAAACCTTTTTTTATTAAAAAATACCAATACCATAAACAATTATATAGACTTATGGGTGATACATTTATCGGTACTTGACGAAACCGATATCGGCAGCCTTCTCTCTGAAAGATTGTCTGCAGATGTTAAGACCGTACTTGCGGATAACAGCGTTGCGGGAAGCAGTGACACGGCTAAAAAGACATTGTTAAAAACTGAACTGATTTGAAATTGATTTCAAGGTTGATCTGTTTTACTTACCACTGACGGGAGCCCTTGCCGTACTTTCTGGGGTGGGAATACCAAACGTTCTCGTGAGCCATTGTGTCTAAAATATGGAATTAGAAAAATGAAGACTAGAAAGTTTTAACTGGTTCATCATAAGGCGGAGTACGGTCGAATTTTTTTTGCTGTCAAGTGCGAAGATCTACAGGTCGAGCGAAAATTGTCAAAACACCACACACATTTGCACTTTTTTTTTTTCGTTAGAAGCGCATCATCTTTTATTCTCTTCTTAAACCAGGTCGCAAGTCGTGTGCAAAAGAAAAAAAAAAAAAAACTACCGTTCGCCAATAATATTATAAGAACCGTCGTCGTTGATCAACACATACCTTTTTATCTGAAGTCGAGCAGGTGAGTCGATAGCGTTTAAGCAAAAAAGAAAAAAAAAAAAAAAAAAGAGAGGTAAGAAAGAGGAACCAAATCAAAATTCGCACCCAGTTCCTCTTCCTCCCTGCCAAATTTTTTTTTTTTCTCTCTCGTCATTGTGACCTCCACCGAAACATGGTTAGAAAAAAAACCGCTAGACGACTCGGTGAGAAAAAACATTCCTATTTAGGAAATATTATTTTAGATATTTAACAGTCACAAAGTCACAAAAATTTCATAACACCCTAACCTTTGACTTAATAAAACTTGTAACTTAAACTTTTGATAGTTTCCAGTTTTTAGATCTACACAACTGAAAAAAAGAGAAACCTCTTAACATCTGACTTTAAAACGCTAACACTTAGATAGTTTGACAGTGAAAACCCATAGGTTAAAAAATGTAATCACTTTTAGTGTGAGATTTTTAAAATTTTGTTATTATGCTAGAGCGCTAAATGAACAGCAAATTATGTTTGTTTGTTTCCCTGGCCTTTGCGGTAAATAGAACACCATGTTTCAATAAGAAAATATAAGAGGATCATGATGTGCACTTTTTTATTCAGTCTGGAATTTCTTGTAGAACATGTATTTCAATCAAATTTTTTTTTGATCTGTATAGTATTTTTTGAATAATTTTTATAATTTTTTTTTAATGAACACACTTAAGAGAAAAAACCCATAGTAAATGCAATTTGTAGTATTTCACACACCCAAAAGATCTAATATGTTACATAATTTATTTCTTGGGAGAATTTTAAAAAAATTTCCAACTGTTCCAAGCCCATCTTGATCTGTTCCGTCACCACTCTCAACCCCAGGTACAACTAGAATTATCAAGGTTTTCACCAAAATGGCAGGTTCGCATCAGCATCGTTCGACTTTGAAGCGGGCTCATAAGTCTTTTAAGTCTCGCCATGCTACCAAGGGTACTTTGAAGATTCAAGTCAAGGGTGCGTAATTACTGACTGTCAGCCATATAGACAGGGAACCATTCTAACAATAAAGCTTCTTTTTATTTATTTATTCTCTAGGCAAGGTTGAGAAAGATTCGGATAATAACAGGGCTCATGTCATGTCTAAGCAGGAAAGAAGAAACCAGGCCAACCAAGTCAAGTACAACAAAGCTGTCGAGGTTGCCGTTAACAAAAAACTTTTTGCTGGAACCCACGGTGCGCCCAAAATTATCGCCGTTGTCCCACTTTCTCCCAGCATCAATCCTATAGGAGTCGTTAATGCTATTACCGGAGCTCTTGACGTTCAAAACCCAGTTATTCAAAACCCAGGTGTGTCGACAATCTACTCCGACAAATTCAAGCAAAAGTTAACTTACATTATTCCACCCCGGAACTTCATTAGCATTCTCGACGCTGCCAAGACGGCCGACTTTGTTGTATTTTTATTGTCTGCTACCGAGGAGGTTGACGAATTCGGTGAACTTTGCATTCGTGCCATTGAATCTCAGGGTGTTTCTAATACGTTCGGCATCATTCCCGACATCAAGTCTGTTTCCAACGTCAAGCAGCAGAATGACGTTAGAGAGTCGCTTTTCAGCTTCTTTAGTCACTTCTTCCCTACCACTGATAAGATTTATGCTACCGAGATCCCGTCAGAGACCCAGAACATTGCCCGGATCCTTTGCCAAAAGTATCCCAAGGGTATTAACTGGAGAGATGAAAGACCTTACTTGTTGGCCGATCAGGTCTACTGGGAGGCGGACAACTCTGCAGAGCAAAAGGGATATGCTGTCGTAGAAGGCTATGTTCGTGGTAAAGGCTTTAATCCTGACAGATTGGTTCACATCCCTGGTTACGGCGACTTTCAGGTTGCAAAGATTGTCAAATCTCCTCAAAGAGGTGCCAACGCTATGGAGACTGATGAAAATTTAACTTTTCTTCCCACAGAAAACAAAGAATCACTGGAAGACCTTGTTCCTTTCGACGAGGATATGATGGAGGAAGATGAGGAATACAACGGCGAGTCCTCAGCTCCTGGTGTCCGTCTTGATGACCACCATTACTTCCGCGACGAGTTTAGAGAGGAGTATGAGTTGGAAATGAAGACTAGAAGATTGCCCAAGGGTATGTCCGACTACCAGTCAAAATGGATCATCGATGATGAACTGATTGATGACGAAGAGCTGAGCGAGGACGAATTTAACGAGGAGGAGGATGTGATTGATGATAACGGCGAGGACGACTTTGGTGTTTCCAAGACTGCGCCTTCCGAGTACGGCGATATGACTGAGGCGGGTGACATGCAGAGCGAGATGTTTCTTGAATTGTCTCCTGAAGAAGAGGAAAAACAACTTAAAGAGTACAGAGCCAGAGCACGTGCAGATCTTGAATTTCCTGACGAGGTCGAGCTTCTTCCAACTGTAAGCGCTAAGGAGCGAATGAGTCGCTACAGGGGTCTCAAGAACCTCCGAAGCTGTACTTGGGATGTTGAAGAGAAGGATGCCAGAGCTCCTGAGGAGTGGGCTAGACTTCTTAGAATCCAGAACTTTAGAGCCACCAAAAACAGGGTGCTCAAGGATGCCATTGTCAACGCTAAAGTAGATGTTGGCTCTAAGGTAAAGCTTTATATTGTTGTCGACCAATTCCTTGCCGACAATATTAGGGCTGATCAAACTGCATTTACCATTTACGGCCTCCTCGAGCACGAGCATAAGCAGGGTGTTGTCAACTACAGTGTGAACCCTAACACTGAGTACAATGACCCCATTGCCTCTAAGGAAACGCTTATTGCCCAATGTGGTGCCAGAAGATACCTTATTAGACCTATCTTTTCGCAGGCCGGCAAATCATCAAACAACGTGTACAAATATGAGCGCTTCTTACAGCATGGCCGCCAATCTACAGCGTCTTTTATCGCGCCAGTGACATTTGGCAACGTTCCTGTGCTCTACTTCAAGCAAAACGAAGACCGCCTCGACTTGGTTGGCTCGGGTAGTGTGCTTGACGCTGATCACACACGTATTCTGGCCAAGCGTGCAATCCTTACGGGTGCGCCATTCAAGATTCACAAGAAACTGGTTACGATCAGATACATGTTCTTCAACAGAGAGGATATTCTGTGGTACAAGGCTGTGCCGTTGTTTACCAAGACCGGCAGGTCGGGTTTTATCAAAGAAGCTCTTGGTACGCACGGTTACTTCAAAGCTACGTTCGACAAGAAGATCTCTGCACAGGACGTTGTGGCGATGGCTCTGTACAAGCGTATTTGGCCGCGCACCTCGATGCTCTGGAATGGTGGCTTATAAACACTGTAAACCAGTTTTGTTTTGAGATAAAGATTGTTTGTTTGTTGTTTGTTTATTGCTGATGGTATTTCTTTTTTCTTTCTTTCTTGTTCTATAGAAGTTAATTGTTGTTTTCATTTTTTAAATTTATTATGCTTCTCTAATTCACTAAAAAAAAAAAAAAAAAAGGGACTTGGTAGTTAGTACACACTGTTGCTTACGGAAGGGGGGGATGAGCCTTGCCATCGCCGCGTGCTTGGCTGTCTTTGTTACGCACGGCGAAGACCGCAATTGTCATCGATTCGGCCGTTTATTATTTCGTTTTTATAATGTTGGTGTCTCTATCTAGTATTCGTTAATAGAAGTATCGACGGTAGGTTGAAAACATTTAAATGTCACTACGGGTACAAGCTGTTCAATAACTATACTAGATAGCGTAACTCTTCAGTTCTAGAACCTGTATCACAGAATATAGGCTTTTGGTCTAAAAAAGACGAGACATATTTTTGATTGCCACGATTTGATTGCCACGATACTCCAGGTTCGTTTCGGATAGAATAGTACTTTGCTGCGCCAAAAATCTCCAACTGGCAAATTTTTTTAAAATAGACTCAGATCATTTAAATAAGAGATTCAAAATTGGCTTTACTTTTAGCTGATTTTTATTTGTGCTTTTTACCAGTTTATTATTTTGAATTTTTAATCTGTTTAAGATTTCGTTTTTTTTTTTTTTTTTTGATTGTCACTGTCGTTACCGTCCATAACAGTTGCTTGATCAGAGATTCAGCAGATCCCGCAAAAAAAAAATTTAAATGGTGCCGATAGTGTATTACCTGGAGCAGCCATATCGATATGACGCGTGCAACATACTATTTCCCAGTCAAAGATTTTCCTGAACCACTATCGGTTATCATGAATATTTTTGCAATGATAAATGATCTTCCTTGCAGTTTTTCATGTGCCGTGGAAGTCTGTAGACCACTTTTTTTTTATTGAACAAAAAAAAAAATTAATACTGCCGTGTACAACCATTCTATAGTAATGTCTAGCCGGCTGCTACCGGTACTTGGCAACGACAAAGAAAACTGATTCCCCTGATATCTGCCCTGGTCAAAGATATGGGTTTGAACAAAGCATATCACGGCGGAACTAAAAGAGAAAGAGGTGGTGACGGTGCTTGCAGGCACTACTTTAACGCAAAACGCGTACAGTACTCAGGGGGGCCGTCTCGATGCCATTTGGATGCCATAACGAGTTCCATTATTCATGTTATTACGGGGGTTTTTTTTTTTCTATTTTCCATTTAACAATTTCCGTGTAAACGACGCCATAAAAAAAAAAGATTATAAAAAATTAAAAATTAAAAAAAAAAAACGCCAAAAATTCAAGATATGATATCGCATCTGCCAACTGGTTGAATCCATGTTATTTCTTTTCCTCTATAAACTTTGATAATCAAACTTTTGTCTCGCCATCTTCATCTTCACATCACATCCACTTTTGACCTTCCACTGTTTTTTCTTCTTCTTCTTTCTTTACTTTTATAATTTTATTTTAAACGCCTAAAGGCTCTCCCCCGCCCACCAGCTAATCTCACATTGCATGCTCTGCTTAGATGGGCTCGTACAACAATATGCGTGACTGGTCCAAAGGGAAAAAAGTCTCCTCTTCGACCTCTCTGAACGACACTGCAACCGCCGCGACAGACTCGAGCAATAGCAGCAACTCTTTGCATGACTCTTCTGAGTCGCCGGTGCTTGCACCCCGTCCTTCTTCCGCATTTGCCTCTTCACACAACAGCACCCAAAATGACCCGCGACCAGCTTCTAATCTCGAGGATGTCACACCCGATACTGCTACAACCACTGCAATAGTAGAAGGGCCTGTTCTATCTAAAACATCTATTATCTCCACCGCTAGTTCGGGAGAGGGCCCAAGTTCCTCTCCAACATCTACTGGTTTGTCTAATGTAAACGCAAAATACCCGCTATGGCGGACATCCACTCAAAGGGACCGACCATCTGACACAGCATCGCTCTCAGCATCGTCTATCGCCAGTTCGTCCGTGGCAAGCACAAAACAGTCGAGCATTTTTTCCAGGCTGGGCAGCGCTGTAACCAAATCTACAAACGCATCATCTCGATACTCAGCAAAAGAACAGCCAAGTCGGCTCATGACGCTTGTGGAGCCTGATGAGTATTCGCCTGCGGCAGACACACAAAACAAAAGTCTTCAGCCTAAGCCGCGTCGGCAATCGCGGACAGCTCCTGCAAATGGATCACGGGCAATGCCAGAGGTCGTTATAGACCCTCTGACATCCAATTTTGCTCGTCAACAAGCCTCGTGGGCAAACCGCGCCAGCGCACAAGCATCCGCTCAGGCTTTGCAGGAAGCAAGTGCTAGCACCGTCAATCCGATAGCACGCCAACAGTCCACATCTTCTTCATTTTCTAGCTGGCAACGTCAAAATCACTTGATTATTTCGAATGAGCTCAAACGCTTATCAGAAAATTTGATAGCTCATTTCCAACATGCCGTCAACAACATCTCCGACATTGCTATGCTTTCAAGCCTCATCAACATGTTAATATCCAAAACCGTACAATCTACCTCTTTACAATCCGTTGAACCTGGAATGGTGTCACTAAATAGTGAACCTTCATTGCAGGTTATTATTCGCGTTGTGTTGCACTTCACAGACAATATGCTCAATATTCCAGCTCACCAGGGAATGCGTCATGTCCTTCTAGGTACCCTATACGCGTTGGGTGCTAAACTACGCATTTTGCCGGAAAACAACACTAGCGAACCAAATCCTGCACATCTCGCCACCAACTTTGCTGTGGGGTCTATACCTAAGCTGGCCTGCCAGGAGCAAGTTCAGCAGGTTCTTGACCTCATGCTTTCGTATCCCTCGGAAAATACACTTGACCAGGAGGGATCTTTTATTGCTCCGGTTCTGCGTGGCTTTCGGCCAGAGTTCTCCGTGTTGTCGCTAATATTCGGCTTTCCCAATCCTAACGCTGAGCATCTGAAACAAGTTTCTACTCTCTACGAGTTCAAACCAGACGTGCACATCCTCTGCCAGAAAAACTACATTAGAGCTTGCAGCAGCAGCGGCGCGTGTGGGCAATTCAAAGTTCCGTTCAGGATTTCTAATGATCCTAACGCTCCTCCTATCTCTATGTCACTTTCCAAATCTGTCAAAGCGACTGCAAGTGGTACGCTGGGTGGTTACATTTTCCCAAAAGTCAACTCAGCTGATAGTCGCTTTGCACAGTTTGCTAAATCCACCTTTGCTATTACCTGCGCGCATGTTTGTATTGACAATAACCACAAAAGTGGAACATCAGTAAATGTGCCGTCACTGGTGTTAACGAACCTATACCGAAATGCTCTTGCCAAACATAGGGATAAGTTTAGCCCTGGGACTACTGAGTACTCCACCTACCACGCCGCTATCGAAGATATTAACCGCAAAGTCCATAAGCAAGGCACTCGCGAGTTTGGCCATGTAGTGTGGGGCGAGCGCACTGTCATCAACAAAAATCTGTCAGACGTGGCTATCATTAAGTGCAGAGATGATCTCACCTGCCGAAATTTTTTAGGTGACGATATCTCGTTCTCTGAATACGACCCCGGTCTAATGTTTGGCAATCTTCATGTCCGCAAGATTGTCGACAAACCGGCACCAGGCCTGCGCGTGTTCAAGTACGGCAGCACGACTAAATATACAAGCGGCCGTCTCAATGGACCGCGAATGGTTTACTGGGCCGACGGACGGTTACAGTCTAGCGAATTTGTTGTAGCATCTGATGGTCCCGGTTTTGCTCGTGGCGGTGACTCAGGCGCCTGGATATTACACAAGACTAAAGACGATGACGATGATGACCTTAACATTAGCGGTAACGAGGAAGACTCGAATCTAACAGAAAAGCTGTCTGATTTTTCTCCCCCCAACCCAAATCTACCTGCTCCGGTTGAAAACATTAATGCGGCTGGAACCATACCAACTGACCCTAACACAGGACCAAGCTTGGGTGTTGTAGGTATGCTTCACTCATACGATGGTGAGCGCAAGGAATTTGGTCTCTACACGCCCATGACAACCATTTTGAATCGACTTGAAGAGGTAACCCACGTCAAATGGGGTATTGTGGGCGTAACTGACAAGGACGAAGACTTCCCCGTGGGAGGAAGTGACTCTAGTGAAGACGACGAGGTCTTACTCACTGACGGCGAATGAAGACTTTTGCTTTTCAAGGCAATTTCTCTTCGTTCAATATTTATTTATTAGTTGTATTTTTTTGTTTGTTTTTATTTTTGCTTTTAAAAACATTCACTTGTTTGTTTTTGTTTATTTTTTTTTACCCCCTCTACTATTATTACTAGTAGCTCCATGTTATTTAATGATACTTTTGTGAAACGAAATATTTTGTCAAAAATTTTAGTTCCAATAAGGTTTTAATGAATTGAATTAAGTTAAATTATGTATTATACTGTGTACTGGTTGATGCTAGTAAAATACTTTCAGCTTGGGCAGATAGAGGGAGAAAGCGCACAGTTGACAATGGACGCAATCTTTACATGGATGTTATCTTAGCTTCCTAAGTTGAGCTGAGGTTTTTGTCCCCATGTCTTGTGCCACTGCTCAATTATGAAGTTGTGTCTTCCGCACAACTAAAAAAATTTTTGTTGCGGGCAAAACTATTAGAGATCTATTTTTGTTTGATTTGGTTTTGATTTGTTTTTGATTTTCAATTCTTTGCTTATTACTTGAGCTTGTTGGCTTTTTTTTTTTTTTGAAAAAAAATGATTCTTGGTTGCGCGCAATCTGACTTTTGTAATTTGATCTGTTGACATGTGTTTACTTAATTTTAAGACCCTTTTTTAGCATTTAAGATATGGTGATATTGCCGCAGTGAGTTTCCAGTTTTGCCGTTATTTTTGCATTTAATTTCAAACTAAAGTATTCATGCTTTTATTTTTTTTCCTTTTTCTTGGTTTGTGTCAAGTGTCTTGATGACATTGGTGTCGACAACCTGATATTGACTGATCATGATTTGGACTACTAGGTCTATGAAATACTTGGCCCGGACCAAAAAAAATAGTAAACAGTGTTTCGTATGATGCAGTTTAGTGCTCTTTTTTTTTTAGTGAATAATTACAAATACCACTAAAACACTACAAAAAATGGCGGAGCTTACAGTGCAGGAGCTACTTATCTTGTTTTCATATACAACTGTTTGGTGAGAATGTAACAGAGTTGAACTACTTTTGGATCTAAAATTAATTTTAGGAATTTTTTCAACCTATAAGACAAACTGAACTTTGATAGATAAATAAGAAGTCAATTGGTGATCGCTCTATGATTGAAAGATCAAGCGTACGCTAAACAAAAGAAGACTTGGTCTGGGAATCTTTAACTATATGCTTTGACACTTATGACAAGACCTACTTTTAATTAATACTAGCTAAACAAGTTTAGACCCAATTTTTTTTAAATCGTTCAGGAGCAGTCTGGCCCGACTAACTACAAGGGACCGGGAAAGTCTACGATAGCCCGGAGTCTTCAAGAGGCTTATTAAAACTAACATTTCAATTATAAAATAAAAACTGAGCTTACATGTATTATACACTAAAACATGTAATATAGTCCATGGTGCGGAATTTGAAGCACGGAAGTGAATGAATCTTAGTCGCCACATCCTCTTCAAGTTGAGAATGTGTGCGAGTTCGAATTGTTTTTTCATGTAGAGAAGCTTCTGGAGTTTGACTTGGAAAGAAAACAAAATCAAGAATTGATTAAAAAAAACCCTAGACTTTAATAATACACCTCATTTACGACACATGTCCATCAAGAAAGTTATTCATTAGTGCTTCTAATTTTTAGTCTTAATAACTAATCACATGCATTCATTACTTTTATTTCAAGTATAACGTCCCTCGTTAGAAATAGTGACAAACCACTCAGTATGAATAAACGATGCTAACACAATAAATTAATGATTCAAAATGTTTTAGTCTATTTTGATAATTTGTTTTTATTGTTTCTTACTTATTGTAGCATCTCTACGAAGTCTCCTCGGGCTGTCTGTTGTGATTCTTGTAATACGGCCGTCTAGCCTGAAGATGGGTTAAAGGACTTAAGTTTTACACTAATAAAAAAGTTGTTTCCCAAAAAAGAACAATAGTCACATTATGTAATTTTGCCGTCTCAAATAGGAAACACACCTGGTAATATTTAGAGTGTATATTTCCGTCTGTAATATATTACAGCACTAAGAAAACTAATTCAAAGAGACCTAACCCACTAAAATTTCGCGCGCTGTCTACATGCGTTTAGTATGACAGAGGGAGGAATGGTGACAGAAAGAGAGAGACAACCTTGAAAATATTACGGCACAACCCTTTTCTCTTCAGGACCATCCACGCAGGCTCTATAAACCAGTAGTACTCTACAGTTCCACACCATGTTGATTCCTAACGAAGATCGCAGAAAGATTCACTCTTACCTCTTCCAAGGTAAATATTTTTTTCCCCCACTAATTTTTTTTGTTGTTGATCAGTAGTCCGATGGTGGAGAGGTTAGGCTGAGGAAGCGTGCTTGGGGCTTTCGAAAGACCTGAGATTTGTGTGCATGTGTGTATACGTTTATTTTTTTGATATTTGTGCGCCTGCCTTCGATAAATTTTTCAGATGTTTACTAGACAACAAAAAGCTACAGCAGCGACAACAACTATGCAAGCGATTTCACGGGCGATGGTCCCGGCTACTTATTATGCGGGGCTGTTTCAACTCGGGTCCCATGCTTATCGACAGTTTATTGCATGAAAAAAACTACGCCGTCGCTGTTGATGCTCCAACATTTTGGTTTTTGTTACTTAAGGGAAAAAAATCTTTTGTTCTTGTTGTCTGTCAAAAGTATTGGCAAATGGCTTCGCTTTAGACTCGAAAACCTTTTTTCAAGCCCATAAGGATAGGCTTGTTCTATCGAATCGATATCATTTAAAACATTGCGATTATACACATATCTGATCCTTCGTCTATTGTTTTTTGAGAAAAAAAAAACTACATTTCAGCACACATCCAGACACGCTCTTCTTAAAACTCCTCTGGTACTTGCCTACCATCTGGACTGCTTTTTGATTTTAATTATCTAATCACTTACAATGATACTAACTGCCAATTTTTTCATCTAGAGGGTGTTGTTGTTGCCCAGAAGGACTTCAACAAGGCTGTTCACGAGGAAATTGACACCAAGAACCTTTTCGTCATCAAGGCTCTTCAGTCTCTGACCTCCAAGGGCTTTGTCAAGACCAGATTCTCGTGGCAATACTACTACTACACTCTCACCGACTCTGGTGTTGAGTACCTCAGAAACTGGTTGGGTCTCCCCACCGGTGTTGTTCCCGCCACTCACAAGAAGGCTGCTCGTCCCCAGCAGGCCGGTGGCCGTCCCGAGAGACGTCCCAGAAACCAGGATGGTGAGGGTTACAAGAGAAGAGAGGCCGCTAAGGAGACTGCTTCTGGCGACTTCAAGCCTCAGTACAACTAAATGTATTTAATATCCATGTTTTATTAATTTATCATATTGGTTATTGAATATGTAAAATAAAGGAAAAATTTTTCTGTTTTCATCATCATCATTTTTGTATAGTCAATGGGTTCTTTTTTTTTTTGTATCCTATGCTTTGTTTTTTTTGTTTAAGATTAAGGTTGAAGATCTAGTTAAATCACAGTTGCAGGGCCTGAACATTTGTAGATGTAAGCCTTGAAAGAAAGGAAGGTTGGTGTGATTCCAGAAACATTTAAGTTGAGGTACACTAGCGGCCTATGTGCCATTGTATCTAAAGAGCTTAATTTTTTTTAAATATGAAAGTAAAATAGAGATCACAACTTGTCATCACAAAACAGTGTCTTTGAGATGCTCAAATCAACGACCAAAAATTAAAAAAAGACAAAATATTACTGTACTTGTAGCATTTGTAATACACATCCAGGTTTATTTGTATACCAGACTCAAGCAAAATTATCAACTCTCTAACGTGTGAAGTTTTCAAAAACCAAAACTTTGTTGCTCTAAACCAGTGTATCCTGTCTAATGAAAATTTCTCAGCTAACTGTTTCTAAAATCTACGATCATTGACCGGGAAAAGAGAAATTTTTTTCAAATTGATTCAATTATTGAGCACGATCAGTACTGTAATTGTGGCCAGCTAGAGACAATGAAAAATGTTTTCAAAAAGTGGTTTTGTGCATCTTACAAAGCGTGACTGATCAATGTTTTTTTTATTTATTTTTAACTTAACCCAAAAGTTTTGTTTTGTATACCAGGAATGGCCTTGTGGCGGTATTCAAGTTATAAGGTATCTCTTCCTTTTTTTTTTTTGTATGCTGACGGTTCGCTCAAATATGCCAGCACTGGCTAAAAATATCTCGTGTGAACCCTCGGGGTGAGATGTACCTCTGGTCTCTCTTGGCCCACAAACCGTCAGCAAACAATCAAACAAAAAAAAGAGACTCAACAGCGCCGTTAATCGCAGAAATCAGCGTTTCGCGTTAAAAAAAAGTTACTTTGAGTATTTCATGGAATTACATCTTTCTAAATCAAGGTCTTCATGTACGTACATGAACTGTTTTTTTTTCTATTCGTGTTTGAGTTCTACCCCAAGTTAGCACAGGTCATCTTCTTCTTTGCTAAAACAAATATTTACAATTGCATTGTCTAGTATCCTTAAAAACTCAATTTGTATTGATGTTAGAATACTGTTTTGTTGTGTAAAATAGTTTCCGCAGTTGGATGAGAATTTGGCTATCTGATAGCGCAGTTGGTTATCGTTGGGTATCAACAGAATTATGGTTGAGTGCTAATTTTTGGTGTAATTTTGGGGGTTTTGTGCACCAGTAAGCTCTGATGTTCCTAGTGACACCACCTTCAAGCCTTTTTTTGGAGCGTATAAGTGCAAATCTGAGAATCTACTCAATTTGTGTTCCAAACTTAAAACCTTTGCGAGGACCCAAATTCTTTTCTGTTATGTTAAATGATTATTTTTAAACATGAAATTGACATAAGAATTTGTCTGCCACAATCTTTTAGAAGTTGAAACAGCTTGTTCGACAAATGTTGAGTCAATGTCGTCCTGAATCTTTTTTGATTGACTGAGGTGAATCCTGTCAGATAGCTTTTTTAAGCAACACGTCAACTATTAAAAAATTTATCTGACTTTTTTTTTTTCAAAAATTTGTCATCAAGCTTTTGAATTAAATACAACTAGTGCAGAATAGGGTTTTAGTTTCTGTAGTGCATCGCACGCCTTCTTATCCTGCAAATACTTTTTGGGTGATTTTCACGATGATTGTTCGTTCTACTTGCCATTGTCAACTCCATCTATTTTTTAAAATCTACCAAATAGTTCTATAACACCACTAGTTGGCTGCGATTGGCAAATTTTTACCCATAATCTTTCGGGACTCACAGCTGGCTACCACAGAAAACACATACGTATATTTTAGATTTATTCTATTCTCATGTGTACTGGTGGAATCTCAGCATGTCTCTCTATTTGATTTTTTGATATGAGCAGATTTAAATGCACCTAAATCTTGTGCAACATGCAGTGTTCTAAACGTTTTTAAAATTAGTGAATAATGGTCTCTAATTAATTTCAAAAAGCTCATCTTGATAGTTGGTCTACAGAATGTAGACGCAACGTATTCAATGTTTGTTGAAATCGAGTGGGTCTTGAATTGAATTCAATTTTTAAAAATTTTTACGGAAGATTTTAAATCATTTTATAAAAGAAAATTTAGATACTGTATGTTATTGATTGTGATTTTACAACTGAAAATGGTCTAAAAAACTTTTTCGACATACTGTAATACCGAGCTTAAAAAACTTTTTTTCAACAAAATTATTTCGTCTACAAATACGCACATTTTCACGCTGTTTCAAAAATAGATGCGCTGTATATAGTATAAAGCTTTTTTCTATGTCTTTGATCACCATAGAAAGCTTGGAACTAGCAATTGTTAGAATACTTTTATTATCATAGTAAGCTCTCATGACCGTATTTTATTGGCAATTAACCATAGGTATTAAAACTTACAACTTATTTGGTGAAAGCAACCAAAATTGAAAAAACCGTTAAAGACCAGGGGGCTGCACAATGAGGTCATCGCTTTTGATCACCACCTAAATTTTTTTCCGCTGTACTTTTTTGAAGCTATGATTCTCAAACAAAAAAAAAAAATCTGTCTGTGGCCATTTAAAACCTGTGATTTTAACAATGTGGAGTTTGCATCCAGATAGACATTGAGCGCCGGAACGTATGTGCTTAAGACACCAAAACTACTGATTTGTGTTGAAAACGCTACCTTGAAGATCTCGCACAGACCAAGACTTTAAATCCAAACCTTTTTTGAATTTATAATTGTTTTCAATTGTAACTTTTGGCATCTTGACAAAACACAAATTATTTTTGTCGATTTAATCACTCAAGCTGACGACACAGTCTAAAGGAAATTGAAGAGACAACTCAAGCTATAATAATAGGAAGAGCTTACAAGCCTTTTAAACGTCGTTTTTTTTTCTGTTGCAAGTTATCCTGCTTATTAAAATTCCAAACGGTCTACAGAATAAGCTCAATGCATGATAATTCGGTTCAGTTTCAAATATCAAAAAGTCAGAGACTGCCAACACCATAACTACTTTATTCTTCATAATTTCATGATAGTTAGATGTACAACATAGCTGCTACATATAACATTAAATATTTTTACACTAACTGCACAGCTCTGCTTGCTTTGGCTTTTGGACTGCTAACTATCTGAGCCGGTTTTAAAGTGACTGTCAGTGTGCTGTAACAATAAACCCTAACCCGGACTATCATTGACTCCCCTAAATTGGAGCGGGCAACTAACCTGGCAATAATGCCTGGCAATTAAGCATTCTATTACGATATCCTATAAAATTGATTTAAGATAACTAAAGATGCCAGTGCTTAACGAGCTGGCTTGAGGTCTTTTGCCAAACCGGATGTTTTAAGACTCGTGCAAATACTAATAGTATATACCTCGAAATGGAACTTTTAAGCAGCCGAAAAATTATCTTATGTAATGTGCTCAACATCAAGAAAAAAAAAAGGCTTAGCGAGCATCTTAGATTGAAAAATAAGGCATAATTTTATGGTAAAAGAGATTGTTATTGTGACGTGTAGAGGGATAGCATTCAATACTTTCCGACACAATAAAGGTTTATTCTTGTTTACATTCAAGCACACCGGGAGGATGATTAATTAGAAAAATTAAGAGTGAATTTAAAGCTGTTTTGATAAAAATAAAAATAGGAGTGCTGTCAATTTGCAACAACAAAAACATAACATAAATGATTAAAGTCAAAAGTCTTCTTCACATTTTAAGCCCGGCTGAAAGCACCAAGTGCATTATAGTCTCGTAATACTAGCTTTCACTGTCTATGACGATCGTTTCTTTAGTTAAACTATGGCTATACATGCCAATAAAGAAAACGACACATTAAAAAAAATACTGACTTGTTGAATGCATTTATTGAGCACTCAAGAGAATCCATATAGGCAGATCAAAATTATTTAAAAAAAAGGACGTGCGTTATTTATAATTAAAACTTTTTACATAGGAAACTATAAACTAATAATTTATAACCAAGAGGCCTAGTGTAATAATGCAGCAAAAAAGTACTTGAAGACGTTGATGATTTTCGATGCTACTAGGACTTCAAACTTGGCCAAGTTGTTTTTAAAACTAATTTTAAATTTTTTTTTTTTTTTTCTTTTTAGAACCAAAAGAAACCCACGACGACACCATTTTTTTTTAATTTTAATTTTTTCTTTCTATTTCTTCCTCTCTCTTATTTTTTTTTTTTTTTTTTTTCAATTATATATACATCATTTCATTTTTTACGTTTTTCAATTTCTCGACATAATATATCGCATCTACGCGTCGGAATAAATTTTGCACCTCGCATATTTCAACCAGTTCACCAGTTACTACGCGCAGTTGTTTACATTGTGGTCCCATTGATTTCACTTCAACTATAACACCAGTGCTGAACACTAATTTTTTTTCATTTCCTTAGCGCGTCTTAATCATCAACTACCGCCCCTGAATACACCAGTGCGAATCCTGTTGTCTTTAATATAAAGATAAAAGTATCTGCAATCAAGAACACGCGTCAAAACTAACTCGCTAATTTTTTTACTATTTTTTTTTTCCCTCCAAAGCTCAATTTTTTTGAATTTTTTTTGACACCACCCCCATTTCTATTTCACACATAATAATAATATTTTCGGCACCACCGCAAAATCATCATGGGAAGACGGAAGATTCAAATTCAGCCGTTATCAAACGAACGTAACCGTTCAGTGTAAGCATCTAATTCACTTGCACCAGTGTGCATACGGATTCTCGTAATGACGACGTGATTTGCTAACAAGAATTTTTTTCATTTTACTGCAGGACCTTTCTCAAGCGTAAAGCTGGTCTGTTTAAAAAAGCTCATGAACTGGCAGTGCTGTGCCAGGTCGACATTTCTGTGCTCATCATTGGTCATAACAACAAACTGTATGAATTTTCGTCATGCGATTCGAATAAATTACTGAAACGATTCCGAGATGTAAGTAGGTTCCTTTTTTTTTTTTAAAAAAAAAAACAACAACTTCACTCCTTATGAAGACTTGAAAGTGAAGAAGATACAGTGAAGAAGAGATGGATAAAAAAGGAGAAAAAAAAAGAGTAAAAGTTGCGGTTTCTAGATTTTCATCTCTTTATCATATTTTCATTCTTCGTTCTTCGACGTCTTCACAAAGGCCTTTTTTCTAGAAGGAGCTTAAAAATTCACTTGATCATTCTGTGAAAGAACAAGCGGATGTTCTATTTAAAGAATTCCGTTCAAAAGCCGTTTGACAGCACCAGTGAAGATGTTACTATTTTTAGGAGTTTTGGTTTTTTTTTTTTTTTTACTAACTGCTAAAAATAACTATAGGAGGAACCTTACGAGAAAAAGGCACCCTCGGATTTTGACGGCTCATCACATTCTAAGGGAGGAAAAGACTCTAAAGGCAGTGATGACGAAGACGAGGATGACTTTGACGAGCATGATTCTGACTCTAATAACACTAATCACGAGCAAACTGTCACACCCTCTCCCTCTCTCGCTGCGAAGCGTAAAACCCATTCACGATCAAATTCTAAAGCATCAAACACTAAATCACCAGCATTATCAAACGCCACCCGTAAGGCTCATAGCAGAAAGGGCTCTAGCATAAGCAGTCATGCCACACCTTCCAATGGTAGCGTTGACACTGCATCTACTTCTACTTCTACCACTGATAGACCGGCACCCCCACAGCAGTCGGCACCCCCAAACAACGGCCAGGTTACTATAAAATATGAACAACCGCTTCCCCAGACGGCGCCTGCTCCCTTACAGTATCAGCAGCAACAACAGGGTCAGCCAGTGCAGTATAATCAGTCGTCCGATGTTCAGGGTCGCCCAACTTACATCCCCATGCCATACGGTGTACCGAACCCCATGATGCCTCGCGGCCCTATGCAGTTTCCTATACATCTGCGCTCATACCCAGAAATGCCCAACCAGCAGAGTAGCATATTCTACCCGCACAACAGAATTAATCAATATCCCTATCCTCAGCAGCCCCAACAAATGCAACCACCGACCCAGCAGATGCCGACCCAGCAACCACCACAGCAACAAGGTCAGTCGCAACAGCAACAACCTCAGCTTCAGCTCCGACAGCCACAGCCTGTTAACCGGGTTACTGAGCCGGCCACTTCGGTGGGTGCGCTGTCCAAGTCTGAAGAGGCAATAAAGATCGGGACAAACGAAGCATCACAGCCACCTAAGCAGCTTTCACTACCACATCTCCCGCCTCGGTCGCATTCCGCTGACGGTACCACTACATTCTCGTCTACCCAACGCACCTCTGCATTTCCTCCTCTCAACCCAATTCGCACCGTCGATCCGTTTTTAAACAGCTCAAACCCATCGACACCGTCGCCCACTAGTGCCAAAGACGGTTTGTCTATGCGACCTAAGTTGAAAGTTCAAATTCCTCTTGGTGGTTCCAATGACGGCCAGATTACCTCAGCTGACAAGTCAAAGGGTGGCACATTGAGTGACGATTTGGAGCGAAGAAACGGTCCGAGAGGCCCTATGTCCGCTGGTCCCATGTCAGCGGGCCCATTGACTGGATCGAATGGAGGTTCTAACTGGGGCACGTTGTTTTTACCGCCACCATCGCCTTCTAGCTACCTCACAACCAACACAACAACAGGTCCTGGCAACCCATTCAGTCGACCTTCATTATTATCAAATAATAATGGGGAGCAGACACCACTAAGCGCGGCGCTGCCTAGTAAATACGTGAATGAACTATTACCTTCACCTTCTAACTTTTATGGTAGCGAATGGAGCTTCCAGTTTGGCAGTGGGCCTACTAGTGCGGGGGTTAGCCAAGCTGGGCCGTCGAACAGCCTTACTACGCCCAGCGGCACAGGTCCATCTTTTCTGAGTCAACGTAACAACCATTTAAATTTTGACATGCTTCCATCACCCTTACAGTTTAATACCCCTGTGGTTGCATCGTCGTCGCAGTCTTTAAACGACAACAATACTACAAGCAACAACAGTAATAACAACACTAGCGCAGGGAGTAGCAGTGTTAAGTCGCCGCCAACAACAGCAGCAGCTGCAACAACAACAACGACGACGGGTGAAAAAAGGGAAGCGCCATCGTCGACTGCGGGCCCAGCCAAAAGACTTAAACTTGATTCGTCTTCGTCGCTGAGAAAACAGTCATAGTGAAGTTCACATTAGTAAATCTATCAATATCTATTGAAGATTGTAAAAATGAATTTAAATAGTTTACTAAATTTAATCAAGTTATAGTCAATTAGAATTTTAAAAAAATACTATTAAGATACAGGTTATACGATTGATGCTGCTGCTTCTGTCGTTGACGGCGACTTATAGTATTCCCTGCGCTGTTGTTGTTGTTGTTGTTGTTGTTGTTGTTGTTGTTGTTGTTGTTGTTGTTGTT
>JAKVQX010000258.1:0-23325 GCA_030463015.1 Geotrichum citri-aurantii
TTAGTGAACAAGAAAAGAAATTTGTTTCTAAAATTAGGGGTGCTGAAATCCCATAATGATATAGTTTCTTTCAATATTTGTATACACATGCTATACCGTATCACTTCAAAAGATTTCTTCTCACGACTACTGATAACTCACTAGCGAGGTACAATGGGCGACTGATAAAGTGACGGGATTGAAAACAACGGGGTTGGTTAATATAAGGTTATTTACGTAACTTTTACAATATTTTGTGTTTATTAATGTAATCATTTTTTTTCAAACTTTGCACACCAAATACTTGAGTTCATCAATAAAAATTTCACCCATAACGAGTGAACCACTGGTTGAAGGAACCTGATTTTTTCCTGATGATTACCTTCCCCAGAAAGCGTTTTTGAACCATGAAAGATACTTATCAGTGCCATCAATATATGGAAAGCACTTAGAACATCTGAATTTACTACTGCAATGTCTGTATGTTCAACTAACGGCAGTTGCAATGTCACCATGACACGATGTAGTGCAGACACTTTCAACCGTTCAATTATACTAACAATCGGTTTTGTAAAAATTACTAATTTTAACCAAACCCGTTTTTTTTCAAAACCCGTTACTTCATCAGTCGCCGGTACAATGTGAGGACACAAGCTCTTTTTATCCGCAACAGATTCTCAGGCAGATTCTAACTTCACTATCCATCCACAAAAGCCGTTAAGCTGGCCTTGTCAAGTTGGAAGCCAAAATTTGGTGATCAAAAGCCCTTCTTTTTGGTGAATGAACAAATGAAATTTTAAATTTTTACAAGTTTTAAGACATTGTCATTAACATGCAAATTTAATACACAAACCGAAATAAGAAAATCAAAAATTATGAAAACACTTCATAATTAAAGACTTGGTATTTCATTTGCAAGTTTATCTAATTTTTAAAATGAATGCCAACGGTAAAAAATTTTTGATGTTCGATTGAAGTTTTTTTCAATTTTGCCAAACAATTAGCCACATATTTATTTTTGTTTTTTGACGTTTGAAACAACAAAATGAAATGGTTGAAAACAACAGTTTTATAAAACTAAGTTTATCATCGGAAAAACTATTTTTACGTGTTTCTTGTTGTAAATTTTTTTTGACCATTTAGGTCAAAGCTTTGCTCAAGCTTTGACAGCACTTTAAAAATTTAGAATAATGCGTTATTAACATGTAGAGGGTTTAATTTCAAAATTGACACCATTTAATAATCCATTATCCGGATCTACAGCTTTCTAGTTAATTTATATCCTTTCAACTTAAAATTTTTATACTTGTTCAAGATTCATGTTCCAGGCTAACTTTCTTTTCTTTGGTATTATTTTTAGTACTACCATTGATTTTAATTTTTATGGTTTTAGTGTGAGTACTAGCATTAGTTTACTGTTTCAGTAGCAACAGACCTGTGAGTTGCAAAAAAAATTATGTGTTTCTTTCAACTTTACTTAGTTTTCTCCGTTTTGATAGTATCGAGTTCTTCACAAATTTAGTCTGCATGTCTAAAACATTTCAGTAGCAAATTTCACAGTTATAAAAAACTTCTATAGAAGTGTGGTATACTTTTGAAAGGCTGTGCTCTTAAGCTGGTTGTAAAAATTGAAATGACTGTAACAAATCAAAATTTTACAAACGTTTTAAGTACTTTTTAACTGCCAATTAAAACACTGATGAGAATCTCAAGAAAACTTTGTTTAATCACAGACGCCATAATTTGCAAGATACACAATATTTTAGCAAGCGTGCAACTATAATAAATCTACTACATTTACACTTTTGGCTTTTTCCAAAATTAAATTTTTGAAGATACAGTCAAGCCTCTATATTAGTAACCTCTCTTGTGAGAAAAACTTGATTAAAGGCAACAACCACTGATTTTAATAAAATGCTTATGAAGAGGTTTGACTGCACTCTAAATGTTTTTTCCATAGTTATCAACTTTTCCGCGTTATAAACCGCAACAAATCCTTTTTACACTATACTTTAAAAATTCCAAAGCTGCGTATATCATCAAAAATTTCAGACCATGTATTTGGCCTGTGATACTGATAGTGTTCACACGTCCAACTCAGTAAACTCTTCAGTCTGTTTCTGTAACGAGGGACGAGTTTTATTAAAAGAAATAAATAAATAACACAAACTGATTGGCTAAAAAAAAAAGGAAGGGACTACTGGGAACAACTAACAGACAACATCAAGTATCATAAATATAGTCGTATATAGAATGTAATCCTAAATGGGGTCTTAGTCATTTAAAGATTATTGTTGGTTAGGAGGACCACCAGAAACTTCTTAGAAAAATATGTTTAGATGTGGGGCAAGGGTTACAAATAGAGCGGACAAAGGATCTAAACAACGACTAGCGTTGGATAGAGGATGCTGACAAAATTAACATTATGATTCGTGAAACGAGGGCCGTAGTAAATAGAAAAATGATAGATATTAATATAAATTTAGTTGGTTATAAACAATGAAGACTACCGGGAACGAACAAACAATATTCAGTATCATAAGTTAGCTTGATGGAATTATTCCTAGTAGGGGGTTCTTAATCATTTAACAGAATGGTTGGTTCTTAGAATCCCCGAAAGCTTCTCAAAATATATACATTTATTTAATAAGTATTTGGGACACGCACTAGGGACACCGCACTAGGGACACGCACTGTTTCTTGTAGAATGCACTGCCAAAGAAAACACTTATTATTGGTCCTTGTAAATGCACAGCCTACAGAAGACTATTCAATAATGCAACGTTACACATATATCAATGCTTATTAAGGTTATGAAAACCTCTTACTAAGAAAGTAGAGATGAATGGTACGCTCTTAAGTTAGTTTTGCTAACTGAACTCTTCATGCTAAGCTTTACTGCTTGTAGATTTAGTCACTTATGGGAGTCTCACTCGACCTTTCGACTAACATTAATAACTGAAAAGGATCAATCAAAATAAAGAGTTTTTGGAACTAAACTCAAGGAGCCTCACTGGATCAAAACAGGAATCTCATTGGATTCAATTAGGAATCTCATTGGATTCAAAAGGTATAAACATTAATAAAGAAAATACCGTAAAAGACACTAATAGCCAATGGTAGTAGGGCTCGTCAGACCTACTCCGTTACAAAACCTATAACACGAACAGAAACATCTATGATCTCACTGTACAGAGCCGTAGCCTTTTTTTCTGATTTTGTTTTTTCTCTTTCTGAAGAAGTGCGGTTATATGTAGATAGAACAGAGCTCGCTACCATTATCAGATCCAATGAGATTCATTCACCTGATCAAAGAACTACCCATGACGCTGTTAAAATTATTTAACGATCTGTGTTTTTAAATTTTCTTATGTTATTGTTTTTAATGTTCAGGCTACCATGCCGTCAGCAGAAAAGTTCAGAAATAAGTATGTGGTTTAAGTTTAAGCACCACACTGGATGTGCACACAATTGACATTTGCTCTTTAGGACTCAACAAATCCAAAAACGAGAACATATGGCAACTTTTTAGCAAACCCTTGCAAGAATGTTAAAATAGCTACTTTACTATATTTCTTGCAAAAAAAACCACAAATTTTGTTGTTCTGCTCCTTGACACATGGAGCAACTCATGGGGAATCCGGCGCCATTGAATGTAAAACCACTAGTGCGCGTTGAGAGCGCTACTTTGATAGTCTCTTACAGACTTATGTTTTTGAACTAATGTCTCCTTTGTAAAGATAGATAGAAAATCAGTTTCTTGTCCTTAAATCAAAAAAAGATACAAAAAAACATGATTAATCAAAAGATTATCCTTTGTATATCTTTCGTTTGTATGTTTTTGTTCATCGGGGTTGATTTTGAAAATCACTAACAGGATTATGTTTGCAGAGCACATATTTTTCTTCTTACCAACAGTAGAATAACCAAGAAAAACGCTTGGATAATTTTAGGTAAAACTTTTAAATTTTTAATTACCATTCTACTGAAAATTTACCATCTTAAACTTTGGCAAAAAGAATTATGAAAACTTAACGATCTGTAATTGCCCAGTTAATTGATTTCAGTGACTGGATCTTTCAATTGCAAAAGCATTAAAAGCTCTACTGAACTAGGGCCCACACTTTTAAACAAGTTAATGAAGTGTGAGACATCCTCTTAAAATTTTAAATGGGTAGTTGTTCTATGCGACTTTTCGTCTTCAACCTAAATTTTAATTTTTTTTTTTTTCCTCAATGGATTTTTATTAGGCCTATTTAAGCAAATACAAAATAACAAAAATTAGTTTTCAGTCAAGTCCCAACTCATTTTTGCTGTCCACGGTTTCCCCTTGTGCCGACGTTTACCAAAAAATTGTTTTTTGAGAAAGCTGCTCTAACCGAATCACTTGACTTTGCTGCTGAACCATAGTTGTCCGGTACCAATTCTGGGAAATTTGCACGAGCCACCAGCGCCCCGGGTTAGGTTTTGCGGTTCATATACAGTACTTACGAATATTAAAGCAACGCTCAGATGAGTTTAATGCCCTTCATAATTTGGTTAAGGCCATCTTGTCATACCTTTTCTGTAACGGAGTTGGTCTGACTAGTCAAACTACCTTTGGATCTTATTGAATATTGTTTTATCCTTTATCTACCGATAAGATAAATAGAAATGATTAATTTTATACACAATACAAGATAAAAAAGAGGTCGACTAGTGATCCCTTTGTACTAAAGAACAAGCGTACTCTATTCATAAAGATACTCGGTCTAAAAGTCCTAAGCTATGTGCTTAAAATTTTGAGACAAGTTCGATCTATAATTAAGATTAACTAATTACGTCTAGACACACTATTATTAAATCTTATGAGCAGTCTGACCCGACTAGCTATAAGGGACAGATGCAGCCTTCGATTACATCAAGTCTAAAAGAGACTGATTTAAAATAACAATTCCTCAGTGAAGTGAAGATTGAGCTTACATTTCATATTGACGAATATGTTTAATGTGCTTCATAGTACGGAATTAGAAGCAAGGTGGTGGATTGAGATTAGCCATCACTTCCTCTCCTAGTTGAGATAGTTTGGGAGTCCAAATTAAATAACAAAACAGAAGCTTCTAGAGTTCAAATTGAAAAGAAAACAAAACCATTATGTGATTGAGACCCCCTAGACTCTAAGTCAAACAACTCACTTATGATACATAGCTATCTTAGAGTTGTTCCTCAACGCCTAGATTGTTAGTATTTAAAACTAATCAAATCTACTCTTCATATTTAATTTCAATTAAACGTCCCCCGTTACATTTTCAATATGAAATTTTGCGGTTGAAAATTTTCAGGTATTTTGGAGAATTTGCACTTGCGAGTGCAGACGCGCTTCAAGTAAATCCAAACCAGATGAGCCTGATGTATTATCAGTGTATAATAACCACGAGGCATTTAACTATATGAGGTTTTAGATAAAATTTCTACGATGGGCGATATTGTAAAGATGTTTTCAGTGAGACAAAAAAAACACTTCTTTGTATTATGTGCACGACCATAGTTGAGTTAGTCTGCTCTGTTTGGTACTGACAGGTCAATTGATAAAAATAAAGTTCAGTTTATCAGGAACACTGCGCTACGTGATGTTTTATGCGCATTCAAAGTTACGCCTATGAGAACCACGCAGCGTGGTGCTGAAGCTCCACCAGTGTTTTTAAGTTGCCGTGCCCATTTTGTCGTCGGAGTCACCCAAGTTGCATATCTGAGAAACATTGTTCAATACTTCAGAAGTCAGAGCTACCCAGCAGAGCGTGACTTTAAAAAGAGGCATTCTAAAGTGTAAAACACATGAACGGCGTTGACTTTGACAAGTATCTGGGTGAGCAACCAGCATGGTCTCCACAAAATTTTGGATTTTAGAAAAAGACAAAGCAATGCACAAATTACAGTAAGCACCATTGCTTCAAGAACTAAATGGCAGAAATAATACAACATAGTAGATAAAATTAAGGAATATTAGACCAAAGTTATGTGTCAGTAAATACTCTAACACTCAACAGTTTTTCCGTAAAAGCTGCGTCTAGTTATCCCTTAGGCCAACTGTTTCTGCTGCCAACATGTCATAGCGAAGAAAAATTAATCACATGCGAACTATGAGCACAACACTGAACAAAAATAAAGATTTATATTGTGGTCGACTTTAAAAAAGTTGATCGTTTTTATACGTGGTCTCTTTGCGCTCTATCTAGCGTGACTCGATGAGAAAAGTTTTCCCAGTAATTGATCCTAGATTTGTGCTTGATACCATGAAGAGACATCTTGATTTTCTTTTCTATTTTCTGCTAACCAGTAGTCTGATTTCAACAGCTATTCAAGGATTCATATGAAAATATATATTATCGAACTGTGAGATTGAATATCTCACAGGTATTTTTTTAAATTTTATTTTTCACCAAATTCATTCTTAAGAATTAGAATTCTGCGTCATCCAGTGTAAAAAAATTCTTAAATACTATTTATCCAGAGAACCATGAAGTTTATCAAAACCTTTCAGGTAAAGAATTGAAGGGGAATTGAAAGGATAGTGAGTCAGTTTTTCCATCGGCATCGGGAGTTTAGCGATTTGGCAATTTTTCATTAGGTAACCTAGCAAAATTGTCTGTAAACCCTTTCAAGCAAACAAACCAAAAACGAGATTTGCATTAAAGCGATCTGGAATTTTTCAACTGGGCATTTGATGAGCAAACATTCAAAGGAATTTTTGTTGTTTCTTTAAAAAAATTGACCAAATTCTGAATGAATGACAGTAAGGGACATATAGACGATGAAATAAAAATTCGAAAATTAAGAAATTTCAAACCTAGATTTCGTGGGTTTTTAAAACTTGTTCAGTTCTTAAAAATTAAAATGTAGACAAAACCACAACAATCACTAATCAATCTGGGGAACATGATCAAGTGAACGGTAACATGGAAAACAGCGCTTTAAAGATCGAAGAAATTATCTAACATGCCACCTCAAATGCTGCTTATGCTTCTTTTCAGCTGTTCTTCAGCTGCCGTCTTGCAAAAAAAATTGCAACTTGTGTGATAGACAACATTTTCTTTTTGAAAAAAAAGTTTACCATGCAAGACAACTATTTCGTAACGTGCAGAAATGAACAAGCTCTAATTGGGATAGATCTAATACAAAACCATAACAATTGAAAAACACATCAGTCACCAAAAAATCATTTTTAAGGTAAAAAACATTTTTCCTACTGTAATTTTATCATGTATATACTAGCTATAGGATTATCTACAGTGCTCTCTCGAAAAAAATTGTTGGAGTTTAGTTAATGAACAAAACTCTTTTATGGCATGCAAAAGAAATTCAATTCTCACAAACTAATTTTTCGTTTAGTTGGTCTAAATTCATCTTAACCCTTTTTGGAAAGTAAAAACAAACAAACCCCAAATAAGCAAATAGCGGCCTAAAATGGGCAAAAAGTTTTCAAAAATGCTGCAAAGGGGGAACTGAATTCTCTAATTTGTGGCCAAGAATAGACACTTTCAGACTGCAGAGCGTGCTAACACTGCAGACACACGTGAAGCTTAACCGCTAGTAGTTAAAAAATTCGAGTACCGACAATGTTTTATGTGAAAAGTTTTGACTTTTAACCACGAAAATGTTTGTTGCCACTGACAACAGCCATCAACCGTTGCAATTACTATGGTTAAACTGAGCAAGTAACAAACTTCTTTAACCACAAATTATGCTTTCTTGCTTATTTGTTTGAAAAAAAAAATACTTTTTTAGACTCTCTTGTTTTCTCTAAACATTTTTTAAACTCACTTTTTTTTTTTTTTTTATTCATTTTTTTCTTATTTCTCCCATATTACTTCTTCTTCTTAAACAGACTCGTCTTTAAAAAACACCAGTTTAATAACCGTTCTCGTCGCATCTTGTCGTTAAGGACTGCTCAACACCAAGTCACTGTCATTCGTTTCGCACAACCACACTCGTTTATTTGTTTTTTAGTATCACGCTCTTTATTTCTTTACAAAAATTTTAAAATAATACAATTAGTTTCATTCGTCAAAGCCCTCTACCGTTGAATTCTTTTTTTTTTCTTCTCAGTGTCCGCTTTTTCCTACATTTCATTGAACAGATTTTTAAACTCGGTCCTTTACAGTTATTATGACCATTTTACACCATCACCATCTTCCACGGCCTCCGACTACTTCTTTCATGGTCAAATTTGCAGCGTCTACTTCTATTACTGAGTCCATAACTACTACTCTTCCAGCACTTGTTCGCCGTGCTTCTTGTGGACCAAAAGATAACTCACCTGAATGCGAAAAACCGTCTCATGATAGTTCACTTGCCATTGGTTTGGGTGTCGGTATCCCACTTTTTTTTGCAATTGTCACTCTCGTCATTCTTCATTTCAGACATGTTAAGAAACTTAAGAAAGAAGAGGAGGCTAGCAAGGACATTGATATAGATAATGAGTACTTTGACCCAGTTGAGCTAAAGGGAGTCCAACATCAGCCTAGCACTTACCCTTTAAACAGCTCTAACGAAAAATCCTTCTATGCTAATTCTAGCACTATCTCTCTAAATCCTAATAATCTCATGGTACTTGATAACCCGTTCAACCAGTTTCAATACAATCTTCCAGCCCTCAGCTCTTCTCAAAAGTCTCTCAACAACTACAATCCCTATGACAAGTCTGCCTATCCCCCATCTGGTATTATTTATGAAAACCCCAAATGTCCTCCGTCTGCCTACACCCGCTCGTCGTCACCAGTTTCCGACATGACCACTTTTCACACTTCTGCTTCAAATTCTTATCACAATAATAGCAGTTTTTCTCATTCTATGCGGGATCTCAATATAACAGGCAGTAATATGAATCACAGCTCGTCTATCCTTCAAAATAGTGACATAGGTTTCACCAACAACTCTAAAGTTTCGTCCACTCTTTCTATAGTTTCTTCCCACACTCCAACAGTTGAGTCTTTTGACGTCCACTCCCATGGCTTCACTGCTAAAATGGAGCACATTTCCATCAGATCCATGTCATCGAGTGAGAGTAATGATGATCCTTTTGATGGTAAGAACTCCGAACGTGTAATTTCTGACTTTGACAACAGCGAACTCCACCATACCGTTGATTCTCATAATCAGAATGCTGGCAGTGAAAAAAATATCAGTAGTACAAGTCTGAAACTAGATGTTGTTAGTAGTGATGTGAATAAGCAAGATACAGGTTCACAATTTTCATTTACCAATGATGCTCAGAATAAAGAAAATACGGCAACTAAACAGACTGAGCAACTTTCTTTTGAAAATTCGAAGCAGGAACAGAGTTCAAAGGTCTTTGACGAGAGTATAACTGGGACAGTTATGTCCAGCAAAGGGTTTGCGACTTCTTCAGAGAATATGAAACAACAAGTACCAATTTCAAAAGAAAAAGTGGGGAAACCAGATGTTGAACTTAAACAGTTGTATCAAACGCCGGTCGCCAACAGCTTTCAAAACGAACACGATGAAATCGTATCTCCTGCAACTCAATTTGGCGGTTCCACTGAACCAGTAGTGTTATATCAGCAAGAGCCCGTGTCGGTTACAAGCATACCTGCGAAAGACAATAATCAGAACACATTGGCTCAAAAGCCCAAATCACAAAACGTCCAATCAGCTCAATGCCAACCCATGCAGAATTTGCAAGATTCTCAGGGTTTCAATAGCCATGCTAGCAACGAGCAGTTGCCTTCTCAGCAGTCTGAGGTTCAGCAATACAGTCAAGAACAAGCGGCCAGAGACTACTCCTACAGAAGTAGTGGCAGCAGCAACAGCAGCAGTGGTAGCAGTAATGCCAAAAATGACAATCACAACAGCAACTACCAACTAAAATCTAAGTCTAAACCGATACGAAAAACTTCTAATCATCCCCTCCAAAATGTTCAAAGTGTTGAATCCATCCACGCCGAACTTCAGGATGAGCTCCAGTTCAGCCCAACCCTCAGGAACTCAGGTAAAGGCAGCCACTTTGATTACCGTTCTCATAGCAATGCTACATCTTACTACAGTGACGTACCTGCGTCAATTCCTAACATTTCAAACTTTTCATCAAATTCAAACGTTGGAAGAAGCCAAAACTCAAGAACCAACTCTCCAAAAAGTAGCAAACCTGTACCGCCACTAACTGAGTTAAAGGCACTGCCGACGCCACACATGCTTAATGACTCAGTATCGACCATTGAGTATACTTCACAACGAAGAAACACATCTAGCTCCAAGTCCTCGTCACCCTCTTTGCCTGCTTACAATCCTGTGACTAGTCCTCTCTCGTCTGTGTCGTTTGAGGAAAAAAGCGATTTGCCCAGTCCTTCTCAGTTACGCCAGAGCGTGGTGATGTTTACGTCAAACGACTTTTCAGTACCCAAAAAGTTTGGCAACCAGAGCCGAAGCCGGTCTAACAGCTTAAGATCAGAAGACGGAAATTTCCAAACTGCCAAGCAGCGACCTTCTCCTGAGCTGGTTCCTGACATGAAGTCTCAAATGGAGAAGTTAAGACCTCAGATGAACATGAGTATGAGGTAATGTTTTTTTTTTTTTGCGTGTGTAGTTTTTGATTTTCTTTGTATCTCTTGGATAAAATTTCAATTGAGTTTAGTTTGTTTATTATCTACATATTTTCACTGTGCCTCTGAAAGATTTAGAATGAACAAGCGCAGAGTCCTGACCAGGTATTGAAGCCTCCCAAGTGCGTAGATTGGGGAATAACTTCAAACGCAAACTGGATTAACCTGTACGTCTATGGTCAAAGCTTGATTTTTAAGTTAACAGTAAAGATTTTGACTTCCAAAAATAAACCGTGATGCGCACAAGGGCGTTTGATGAAGCTGTGTTGTTGTACTTGAAGCAAGTTTTGTCGTTGGCATCAGCTTGATACCACTGTGATGTTTTGCCACCCTCTCTTATTTGAAAGGCTGACGTTTTTTTTTTTTTTTTTCCTTATCTAAGCCAAGTCCACGTTCATCAAAAACGAATTTCAAAGCCTTAGTCACTACTCTCCTGTTCTTATAACCATCCAAGCTCGTCGCAAACTGATTCAAAAAAAAAAAAAAATCAAGACGCGTTTTCTATTTTTTTTGTTTTTGTTTGGTTTTTTTAGCTCAAAAATTTTAATAGTTTCTTCCCTTCCGAAAATCTCAAACTAAAAAATTTTCCCTTTCCCTTTCCTCACGTATTCACAACAAAGCTTTTTGAATTTTTTTTTATCTCACTCCTTTAATCACGAGCAACTTTTGTGTAACTATAAAGATACACGCCAATTTCTTAACCGACTATGGATCAGCTCTTAGACTTTTCGAAAGATATTGACACTGACCTGCTGGATCGAATTGTGTCAGTTTTTTTTTCTGGATCAGCTAGTTCTATTGAGGTATTTATCCACAAACACAGCTTCAAATTTTCTACTCGTACTAACACGTTCTTGTTTCTTTCGTTACATCTAGAGATCAGAGGCCGACTCCGTTTTGAAACAGTTTCAGGACCATCCAGATGCCTGGACTCGAGCACCAAAGATCTTGCAGTCTTGCAAGCAGTCGCAATCAAAATATATCGCGCTTTCAATTTTGGACAAAGTTATCAACACCAGATGGAAGGCCCTGCCTAATGACGAAAGAAATGGTATCAAGAACTTTGTTGCCCAGCTTTGTGTGAGCTGGTCTAACGACGAATCCATTTTCAAAACGCAGAGAGCTCTGCTCAACAAGGCAAATCTTACACTTGTACAGATTCTTAAACAGGAATGGCCCGCCAACTGGCCTAACTTCATTCCCGAAATTGTTGGTTCTTCAAGAACCGGCTTGAACGTCTGCGAAAACAACATGACGATTTTGAAGCTATTATGTGAAGAAGTTTTTGATTTCTCTTCTGAGCAGATGACATCTGTCAAGGCTAAGACTCTGAAGCGTCAGATGCGTGAAGAGTTTCTTGAGATTTTCAAACTTTGCATTGAGGTCCTTGAGCATGCCGATAGACCTTCGTTGATTAACGCAACGCTGCAGTGTTTATTGCGATACTTTCACTGGGTTCAGCTATCTTACATTTTTGAAACTCCCATTATCGAGCTTTTGGTCACCAAGTTTTTGGCCCCTCCCGAGTTTAGAAACGTCACGCTCAAGTGTTTGACTGAGATTGCTACTACGGAAAAAGTTGACACTTACGAGCCTATTCTTTATCAGATGTTTGTTCAATCAATGACTGTTGTTCATAGCATCATTCCTTCTGAAACCAACTTCAAAATTGCCTACGAAAATGCGGGATCAATGGATCAGGAGTTTATCCAAAACCTGGCCTTATTCTGCACTGCCTACCTCTCTAAGTATCTAAAAACCATCGAGAATCAAAACAACCAAGCTTTGCTAGAGGAGGTTCATCTTTACCTTATCAAAATTTCGCAAATTGAAGAGCGCGAGGTCTTTAAAATTTGTCTCGACTACTGGGCTCGCCTGGTTGCAGAATTGTATCAAGAAATTGAGAAGATTCCTATTTCTGATTTAAACCCCATGGTTGGCCACAATTTTCTTCACTCGTTCAGTGCTGGCGGTGCTGCTAACCCTGAGACTCTTGCTCACTATCCTCTGAGGAAACACAAATACAATAATATTTTGTCTAGTCTAAGGCTAGTGATGATTGAGAAAATGGTGCGTCCAGAAGAAGTGCTGATTGTTGAGAACGACGAAGGTGAAATTGTTCGTGAGTTTGTTAAGGAGAGTGATACCATCACTTTGTATAAGAGTATCAGAGAAGTGTTGGTTTATCTCACTCATTTGGATGTTATTGACACTGAACGCATCATGACTGAAAAGCTTGCCAGACAGAGTGACGGCTCAGAGTGGTCCTGGAATAACCTCAACACACTTTGTTGGGCCATGGGTTCTATTTCAGGTGCCATGAATGAAGAAATGGAAAAGCACTTTTTGGTTTTGATCATCAAGGAGCTTCTTAGTTTAACGGAAAAGAAAAAGGGCAAAGATAACAAGGCTGTGGTTGCTTCCAACATTATGTACATTGTTGGTCAGTACCCTCGGTTTTTGAAGGCTCACTGGAAGTTTTTGAAGACAGTGGTCAACAAGCTTTTCGAATTCATGCACGAAACCCATGAGGGTGTCCAGGATATGGCTTGTGACACTTTTATCAAAATTGCTACTAAGTGTAAAAGACATTTCGTGGCGCTTCAGCAGCAAGAGGATGAGCCATTTATTGAAGAAATAATCAGAAAACTTCCCGACATCACTTCTGACCTGCAGCCTCAGCAAGTTCAAACATTTTACGAAGCATGTGGCCACATCATTTCGGCACAGAATGTTAAGACTATCAGAGAAAGACTTCTCACTGAGCTGATGAGACTGCCCAACATGGCATGGAACGGAGTTATTGAGCAGTCCAAATCAGACCCTGAGCTGCTAACCAACCCGGACAACATCAAGATTATCGCCAACATCATGAAGACCAACGTTTCAACTTGTTCTTCTCTTGGCGCTTCGTTCCACATTCAATTGAAACTTAATTACATCGACATGCTTCACCTTTACAGAGCTGTTTCTCAAATGATTTCCGATGCTGTTGCTCAGCAGGGAGATGTTGCCACTAAGACTCCCCGTGTTAGAGGCTTGCGAACTATTAAAAAGGAGATTCTAAAGCTTATTGAAGCCTATATCAGCAAGGCTGAGGATCTAGATAACATTGTTAACGAGTTGGCTAGCCCATTGCTTGGTGCTGTGTTGTCCGACTACCGCACTAATGTTCCCGACGCCAGAGAGGCCGAGGTACTACACTGTATGAATACCCTCGTCAACAGGGTGGGTAAGATTGCGCCTGAAATGGTTCTCAGCATTCTTGAGAATGTGTTTGAGTGCACATTGGATATGATCAACAAGACAATGAACGACTACCCAGAACACAGAGTGGAATTTTTCAAACTGCTGAGAACTATTAATCTGGAAAGTTTCCCGGCGTTATTGAAACTTCCTGAAGGCGTTTTTAAGCAGACTATCGATGCCTGCTTGTGGGGTGTTAAGCACGACAACCGTGAAGTAGAATCTTCTGGTCTGTATTTGACGCTTGAGCTCATGACGAATATGGGTGACATGCACAACGAGCTCTCACATTTGTTTTTTAAGACGTTTTTCAAGCCTATCATCAACGATATTTTATATGTTTTGACCGATAGCGACCACAAAGCTGGTTTTAAGATCCAATCACAAATTTTGGCTAAATTTATTGATTTATGTGAGTCCAACAGCATAAATGGACCTCTTTACACACCTGGAGAAGAAGCACCTGAGGGCACAAGTAACCTTGAGTTTTTCAAGATCTACTTCTGCAGTATTTTGATCTCAGCGTTTAACCACTTGCAGCTTGGTAAGGTTGAGTTATTTTTTACCTCTTTGGTTCAAAGTCACCGCGACCCAGTCCAGTTCAAGCAAATTCTACGCGATTTTCTTGTCGAGCTCAAGGAGTTTGGTGGTGACGACACGTCCTACTTGTACGTTGATGACCGGGAAAAGGAACGCTTAGAGCGCGAAGCTGAGGAGCGTGAGCGCGCTAAGAAGGTTGGTGGACTGATCAAGCCTAACGACCTCGATGAAGACGATCTCTGACTAAACGAGGAAGTGCCGCTGGCTAAGGGCTGCCGCGAGCAGGATCTTGATGACTCCTGGTTGTTGTGAGTAAGAAGAAATTAATTAGCTGGGTAGTTTTAAATCTTGTTTTATTATAAAATTATTAATATTGTATTTGTTATTTTTTGTTAAGATTTTGGCTTTAAATTTGTACAAACAAATGTTCAGGGCCTTTTTGATTCTGGATCAACCGATCAAAGTGGACAAAGTGTGCTGTGGTGTGTGTTAGCATATAATCACGTGATAAGAAAAACAAGAGAAATAAAAATTTGCTTGGGAGGAAACCTTCTTGACGGGACATGAAAAAAAAAAATCTACAAATACTTCTGAATCATTACCAATACCATCGGTCTCACCTTTTTATTAACTCGAAAAAAAAAATAACAACAGCTCATATTCACAATGGTTAGAAAGCTGAAACATCATGAGCAGAAACTGCTGAAAAAAGTTGATTTCCTTGAGGTATGTATACGCCGTCAATTTTTTTTCTTTTTGAGTAATGAGTCCTTGATTTTCTGTCGCAATGACGGGGTCTAAACAGGAAGTCAGGATCTATGAAAAAAAAAACCCCAAAAAAACATACATACATTTGAGTAGAAAGAGCTAACACGATTTTAAATAACAGTGGAAGCAAGATAGCGGGCACCGCGAGACAGAGGTAATGCAGCGGTATCACATCCAGAACCGGGATGATTATGTCAAATACAACAAAATCTGTGGCCAGATCCGACAGCTGGCTTACAAGCTATCGCAGCTGGACCCGTCGGACCCCGTGCGTGCGGAACATGAGCGTCTGGCGCTGGGCAAGTTGCAGGATATGGGCGTGCTAGGCCAGTTATCCAAGGTCAGTGATCTGGAGACCAAGGTCACTGTGTCGGCGTTTTGTCGCCGCCGCCTTCCTGTTGTTATGTGCAAGTTGAAGATGGCGCAAACTGTGGCAGATGCCACTAAGCTCATTGAGCAGGGCCACGTTCGCATTGGCCCTCAGGTCATCACGGATCCCGCTTTTCTGGTGTCTCGCAAGATGGAAGACTTCCTTACTTGGGTTGACTCGAGTAAGATCAAGAAGAACATTCTTAAGTACAGAAACGAGATTGATGACTACCTTATTTAACTTTAGATACAACTATGCCTCATGTTTTTTTTTCTTTCTCTTTAATTTTATTCATATTTGTTACTCTTGTCTTCTTTTTTTTTTTGATGTATTTCGATTTTTGGTTTATCGTTTACTACTGCATTTTTTTTTTTTTTTTTTTTTTTTTTTTGGTTCAAGTTTTGGGTGCTTAAAAGATTCTTTATTGCGTTTTACATGAGAAATTTATTTTAGATCTTGTTACATGTCTATAGTAGATTTAAAAATCAGGGATTGGCCGTCGCGAACTCCGTCAACGCCAGGAACAACGGAGGGCACAGGACTTGACCCATACGATGTGTCTGCCACTAACACAAGACCAGACGCACGCAGGTATCCAACCAGACTAGGAATAAGTGCGAGCAGGTTCGCATTGCCAATTACACCGAGCAGGTTATTGCCAGCAGCAAACAGTGTTGCTTCTTTTAGACTGGTGCAACGGCGGTCAGAGCCCTTTTTGACGCGGAACTGGTAATCCTCGAGTCTGACCGAGTTCATGTCAAAAAATACAGGGTAATTTGGCTGTTTCCAGTTAAGGACCGTACAGACATCAGGATGAGTCGATGAAAAGATGAGTGATCGCGTATGGTTGGGCGATCCTCCAAAAGGAGCATCATCTGGGTTCTTGCTGGCACGAATTTCACGAACGTGGTCGAAAAGTACAGACAGAATAGTGTCCACGTACTTGTTAAGCTCTGCAAATGTTGAAATACCAATATTGAGACTGGAAGCCTCTGCAATAGTGGGGTAGAGCACACAAACGTCAAATTTAACATCTGTTGGCACCATGCGCAAAAAATCTGTCAATGGGAGTATACCATTGCGTCCAATGACCTCACAAATTGTCTTGTGGTCACGCGCAGTTTGCAAACTGGCCAAGCGCGACTCGAGTGTGTTTCCCGGCGAGTTGGCACTCGAAATGGCCAACAGTGTTTCCAAATCCAAGTTGCCCACAGGCACCTTGACTCCATATTGAATCTCGACAGTCCACGACGATGCGACAACAGGAACAAGTTCCTTCGTCATACATACCTTAATTCTACAGTACTCACCCGAAAGTGAAGAAGCAGTAACCAGAGACAGAGCCTGAGACAAGCCGTGGTGGTGGACATGAGAAGTTACATTGAGCAAGCTTAGGTCTTCTGAATGTAAAAGAAGTTGAACTTGTGACTGACAATTCTCCGCTAGTTGCTGATGCTGTTGTTGTTGTTGTTGCTGTTCGATCTGCGAGGTAGATTTCCAATATGTGTCAAATTTAGTAATTTCTAAAGGTTGGCCAGCAAAAGGTCTAACAATTTGGAACCTCAGCTTGATCTTGCCAATCGTCTGAAGTCTCATGTCAAACAATGGTAGAGTTACTGTCTGAATAGTGGCTAGAACAGGGGTTTCAGTGGTATTCGTATTGTTAAAAATGTAAGGCAAGGCAGTAGCCTTGGCTATGATTCGAGTGCCATAAGTGGGATAAATTTCAAAATCAATAGCAAACTCATCCAGTGACTCCACCTGGAAGGATACCTTGCGATCATTATCAGATAGAGGAAGATTGATACTTCTGGGAATAATATCTTTGTTATTTCTGGAAGCCATTGTAAGTCTTCCAGCAGGAAATGCAGCATCGCCTTTATCAAATTGAATCGGATTGGAATCAATGTCAAGAAAGAGCTGAACGAAGACTTTTTTATCGAGAAAGTTGTGACCATACTTTCTCAGCGGCAAAATTGGAGGAGGCAATGCCAAGTCAGGAATTCCATCAAGATCTTCTGAGGAAATGTCCATTGCATCGACCAAATCCACAGGATCATGTAAACTTGGAGAAGAAGTGGCAGTAGCAGCACCTAGTGCCATAGAAACAGATGGGTCAATTTTTTGACCTTTGGCAACCATAGCGTCCACAAGTTCTTGAGCACAATCAGTTTTACCCTCCCAGACAGCATAGTATAAAGAACTGTTTCCATCTTCATCCAGAAAATCGATATGAGCGTTAGCTTGAATCAGCGCCTTAACAGTTTTGGCATGACCCTCACTTGCAGCGTATAACAGAGCTGTCCATTTGTTGAGTTTGTCAACTTCGTTAACAGACATGTTGTAACTGGTCAACAAGGGAATTAGTTCGTGATGGCCAGCTCTAGCAGCAACATGAATGGGGAAAAGGCCTTCTGCATCTGCTAAAAATAGATTAGGCGATTGGTCAAGTAATATCTTGACAGCATCATAAACACCATGTTGGCAGGCGAGGTTCAAAGGGATGTAATCTTTTTCTGAGTCCACATTAACTTTTGCACCAAGCTTTATTAGGTCTTCAACACATCCAGAAAACTTCTTAATAATTGAATACAATAGCGGAGAAAAGTTATCATTGTCTAATGCGTCGATGTCGGCCCCGTGGTCCAAAAGAGGCTTTATTAATTCGCGGTGATTATAGATACACGCGTAGTGTAATGCATTTCTGCCATATCCATCGGTTTTCGTGATGTCAACATTGTTTTTGAGTGCAAGGTCAATGACAACTTGGCGGCCACTTGCTGCAGCCTTATGAAGACAGTTCTTGCCGTTTATTTCATCAGAAGCATTCAAATCCACGTAACCAGATTCATACAATGCAAGAAGAGCAGAGTCAGAAGTACGCTTCGTGATTGAGAGAAGGAAAATTTTGGTGATTCTTGACTTTGCGTCGTCTACTTGTGATAACCTAGAAATCCATTCGGATATCGCACTTCTTGTGTTGCCGTCATCTTGCGAAGATGCAGTTTTGATAAACTCATGATAAAGATCATCTGTCGCTCTATATGATTCGTAGTTCAATGAGGCTGTGGCTTCCTCCTCTGTATTGTACGCAATAGTACCTGTTTTGCTGCTGTTGTTATTAAAGTTATTCTCACTGTTGTGATCGCGTTTGTTTTCAAATATTACTGAATCGCCGTCTGCCCATGCTTCAAGCTCGAGTATGCAAGAACTGGCTAGATCTGACATTTCAGCAAGTTCTTCGCGGTGGAAGACAGGCTGAACCTCGACGGCCCTAGACAAATACAGTTCTTTTGTCTGAGACTTTGAACGTTTGTCCCATTTCTTTAGTACTTTTGAAAAACCTGTACCATTCAATTCAATGAATTGTTCCAGTCTATCAAGATCTCGTCTGAACCGCTGGAACCCTTCGTGCAATGACACAAAAGATACCGACGTTTTGCTTGTGAGAGAGCCGGACTTGTAAGCCACGGCCTTTTTTTCGCATAAGATCTTAATTCTGAGCTTGAGTTCGGCTTCTTTTTGAAGGTAGAAATTGTTAACCTTTTCTAACTCTCGTTCAACGCGGAAAAAGAAGGTTGCTTTGTTGGCCTGGAGAGACTTTTCAATTTCATGTTTTGGTGTTGTTAACAATTGTTGCGGAGATGGCGCAGAAAGAGACTTGATGACCTAAATCATATAAAAAGATATGTTAGATTTAATTCCAGGGTGCCACTATTGAAAAGCAGATATTTACCTTTTTAAGGGCCTTGTAGTTCATGAAATAGTTGGCATACTCCGGCAGATCGAGCTGACGCTTTGCCAGATACTTGCCGTACTTCATGGTAATGTCGTGTTTTTGATAAGCAGTAGAAGAAACAACAAAAGCAGCGAAAAAGCTTTAATATATAGTTTTATAAGAAAATTAAAATCAGCCAACGAGATTGGTTGGTACTGATGAGCCGGCAGTTGAAGGAAGGTGGTTGTTTGGTGTTTCTTGTTGAAGAAGAATTTGAGTCCGGTTTTTCATGCACGTGGGCGATTCCACCGGCGTTTTTGGTTGGAAAAGGTTGAGGTACATAGTGCCAGTAACATCAGACTTGAGATAGTACATAGTACATAAAATAAGGTTTAACTTAATCTTAATAATCACAGTTTGTTTATTAAATAATTATTTACTCATGCAAAAGATATACCTTAAAACTTGGTATATCAAATATATTACATTAGCTATAATACTTGTGTTGAAAAAGTCTTGTTGTTTTTTTTAACTTTTTTTGAAAAAAAATTAGGTTTCTGACACATCGCTTGGCTGGTTGACCAATTTTTTGAGACATTTATTGGTGTACATTCATGAACCGACAGTCTGAAGACAAGGCCATGTCGTCTCGAGGGGCGCGAAAATCTACTCGCCATCTTAAATAAAATGTAAAACTTTGAAAACTTATGTTTTACTATACAAGTAAAACTGACTTAATTTTTTTTACTGATTGCTTGATTTTTCTTCTTTTTCTTCTCGGGATTCTTTGAGGTTTGATTGTTTACACTGTAGTCTGCCATGTTGTTTACATATACGACACAAATTCCGAACAATACGAGCATGTGTACGTTTTATGTTTTATTTTTTCACCTCCTCTCAACATTTTAAATGCATTTTATTTTATTTATAGCATAAAATCAAAACCCCTTAAAATCCTAAACTTGCCAAGTATAGTATACTTGCACATCCAAGTGCACAAAAAATGAATCGTTTTTATTCAAAAAAAATTTTTAAAAAAAAGGCTCAAATATTTCAGGAACTGAGCCCCCTTTTCCTCAACTATAACTCTCTTCTTAAGTCAGAAAAAACAAAAATAACAGTAGTAAAAAAAACAACTGAAGTCACAGAAAATAAAAAGTAAAAGTATTAAGAATAAAAATTTCATCTTTCTTCCAGTTGACAACAATAGTCTTTCGGTGTTTTCGAATGAGTAATCATGTCGCTTTTGCCAGCTCCCCAGTTTTTGTACAAGCATAAGAAATCAAATTCAACATCGTCAATATCCTCAAGCTTAAAACTCAAATCGCACCGCAAAACTGCCAAATTTGTAAATGGTAGTAATAGGATAAGTGAACCAAGCAACGCCACCGCTGCGACAGCCAGCATTAAAAGCACCACCAGTGGGAGTTCCAGGTCTAACGGCATTGACTCAAAGAAAACTAATATGCTTTCCTCACGGCATTCATCACTTCCAATGTTGTCAACAACAACAGTAGCGACAATATCAACATCTAAAGCAGCATACGCAGCACCGAAACCAATATATACCTATGCCGAAGACACTCTCTCGCCGACCGCTAAATTTATTAGAAACAAGAAAAATCAAATATATCAGACGCCATCTACGCAGACATTAGGCCTCCCAAGCCAGCTATCACACACTGCGGCTTCTTCGTCAATCCGCACTAAAATTTCAAACCAGTCGTCTTCAGTTGTTTCATATCATCCCAACTCGCCAACAAGATCAGAGATCTCAAATAGGTCTCGGGAGTATGGTTTGAAAGCTGCCCAGTCCGCAGCATCGCTCGGTCTTAATAATACAAGCCTACCGGCGCCGCATTTGTCGTCAAGCGCTAAACGGAACTCTATGCTGTCGTCATTTAGCATACCTTCATCTATCAACTCGTCTGTCGCGACTGAAAATACTAATTACTTGCAAAATATTGACAAAGTTGAGTCAGTAGCGCGGCAAACGGCCAAAACAAAAGTTTCGAAAATTCAGTACAGGCGATCTTTACCGCCTGGTTCCCGACCTCAGCTGGATTCCACTAAATTTGTTTCTCTTGCGCAGAAGAACTCGGCTGATACTATTTCAAAAATTAACAACAGTAGTCTCTATCCGGATACTCTCATTGCCAGCAATCATGCTTTTGCAAATAGAGGCAGTCATAATGTTAGCAGTAAATCCGCAAAAGTCCATGCTTCCACTCCAGACTTTTCGCAAGATCCGCACTATTTAAATGCGTTACAGGTAGCACGAGAAAATAGCCTGCAACGTCAGAGCAAACTAGGCAAAATTGACATTGGTGGCGGCAAATTTATGACACAAAATGAGATTGATACTATAGCTGAACGGCACGTTCGGCCGGTTCTGAACGAAATCAGCTATAAAGCCCAAGAGCAGCGTCTCAAAGACAAAGAACTTTTTCCCTTTGGTCTTTCCAAGGACAGTGAAGGCAGCCGAGTGAAACGGTTCGTTAAAAAGCTAAATTTTTTCAAAAAAAAACAAAACCAGAATAAATCTGATGTTGCAATTACTGAGGCTGATGCTACTGTTACTGGGCTTGATGACCCTTCTAATGACAATCACATTATTAAACATGTGCGAAATTCTTTTTCGACAAGCTCAAGGAAATTTAATCATGAAAACTCGTTTGACTCTTCTAATTTTGAAAGCAACTGTCAAAGACAGTCGTTTGACGCTTCGTTGCTAAATGAGACAGTGTCAACAATAGGATCCTCTCGTATCCATACGGAACGTCCATTTGATGTAAACACACAGTTGGACACAATTAAAGATTACAATGTTACTTTCAAGAAGAACGAACACCATGTTATGATATAATAATTAATTAATGAATGCTAGTTATTCTGTTATAAAATATGACTCTTGTGTTTTTTTTTTGTTTTTTTTTTGCTAAAGTTTCAAAGCTACACTTCGTGATGCTGCTCAGTAGTATTGTTTTTTCTGTAAAGTGTCTCTTCTGTATGCAACTTTTGCTCAATAGTTTCGGTGGTTTCTGTATTGCGCAGTCCTGGAATCCAGTTTACGGCCCTGTCGAGACCCTGGCCAAATTCGTCTTCTAAAAATTTCCCCTTAGGGGTAACAGCAGCAGGATATAGGGTGTAAGCAAGAATCAGCAGGTAAAAACCGTAGAAGTACGCGAGTGTCCATTCAAACACTGCAGCTATCGCACTATTATTGGAACCCCAAAACGCAGCCATAATTATTATAATGATAATGGCGATAACCAGCCAACATCCGTACAAAAAGTACGAAATCCGCAGCCGGTTCACCTCCCGGTATGTCTGGCTCAATAAGACAAACTCAATGGTCATGAAAAATATAGACAAGCCCATGCCAACTAAAAACACTGCCAGCATGGAAAAATGAACATGGGGGTACCTGTCCGTGTCAAAACCGGACAAAAATATCAGGCCAAGCTGTCCAATTACAGCAAAAAAAATTGTGAGAGCGGCAGAGACCTTCTCACGGCGCCGTCTATTAGGGAGAAGTCGTCTAGCGTGCCTGAGATACCGCTCAGCTGCCACTGAACAAACCAGCAAAACAGCCTGTACAGTAGCGCACACCACAAACAAAGCTTTCAATGACGTAGCGCCAATATCTGAAATAAACGTCAAAAGTATGTGCTTTTCATCTGTCCCGTAATTTGGCCTCTAGAAGAAACACACAGAGTTTTAGTTAGAGTGATTCAAGTAATAGTATAATGGACTCACAGAGCTAAGAAGAAAAGAAAAGCTTAAAACTTACACCTTGAATCGCCCAGGCTACCAGCATAGCTATCAGCATTCCCCACCATATGACTAGGCACAGTAACGGTAGCTGCCAGTGCCCAAAAATCTTGAGCATAATTTTGAAGTCTTGTGTTATGAATACGGCTGTACAAAAATGTCAAGAACTAACATGACAACAACAGGAAAACAATAGTTAACAAATAAAGAACGCGGTCAATATTTTTTTTTTTTTTTTTTTTTTTTTTTTTTTTTTTTTTTTTTTTTTTTTTTTTTTAACTCACCGATGGATATTTATTAGGCTTACTTAAACAAATACAAATTAACAACTC
>JAKVQX010000259.1:0-23249 GCA_030463015.1 Geotrichum citri-aurantii
TTGATCCAAAAGTCCTACTTGATACTAAGAAGGGCCTCGGAGCGGTAGTCAAGTTCTTAGATTTATTACCGCAACTTCTTTGCTGATGGTTCGCTTGATTAAAGCAGCTTGTTGAGGTTTTACTGATTATCTATTTCTGGTATCGACCTACCGGGTTTTATGTATCTCAGATTTCCCTTTACACATGGATCAATTCATGGGGAATCCGGCACCATCGAATGCTGAAACTACTTGTGCGCGTTGAGAGCGCTACTTTGAGAGTCTCATAGAGACAAATGTCTTTGAATTAATGTCTTCTTTGTGTATCTTTTGTTTTAATGTTTTGTGTGTGTAACTTTTATGATGTAAGGACAATATCTAATAAGAAAGTGATTGAAGCAATCTAAGACAAGTGGTAAAGCCAGTACGACTCAGGTGAAAGAGGTGAGCATGAATTGTATCGAAACTTTTACTGATGCCCAAGTCAGCTTAACAGTTCCCAAACTTACTGCTATACAGATCTTGCGGAAAGAGTTACGTCGTATCTTGAGCGTGATAACCCAGCCATGCACGGGTCATGGTTCAAGCAAATAGTTAATTGAAAGATACAATATATTACAGGGCTTTCTTTAATGTAAAAAATGTACGGCGCACCCTCACTGAATGCGTCTATTTTGACGACATAAGACAGAAGCTAGAAACAGATCTCTCCCAGCACTTATTCTCTCAGTGCTGCTCAACACCAATCAGCGGCTCCAACCAATTGCTAGCTTCTGTAAATTGAGAGATGAACGTTAAAAAAAACCAAAAATGACACTGTTAAATTACATAGACTTCAGTGTATTTTTTTCTTTTTTTAAAAAAAATCCTTATTTTTGTTTTAAGTCTTTAAAAATAACGTCTATAAAGCGCATGAGAATTAAAAATTTGCCTGTTTTTTTTTTCACCAGGCAGTCTCAAATGACAGAAGACTCTGATAATTTGTGTTACGATTGACTTTTTAATTTAGGTTTCCCAAAAAAATATAGACTTTGCACTGTAATTACAATAACTTGATGGTAAACAGAGTGTGTTCTATCATCCTTGGCAACAGTACTTTGTCACTTGCAAAAAGATTTTCATACACACATAATGTCTGTACGTATAATACAAAATAAGAGAAATGACAGAGCAAATTTTTACAACGTTGGCAAGTCATAGAAAATTGAATACGTTTTCTTCAAGTACTCGTTGTACCGTTTTGAACGTACTTTTATTGAGAAGAGGAATGAAAAATTTGTAGTTGTGGTGTTTTTTTGGAGGTTTTTTTTTTGCTGAGTGAGAACTTTGCTTACAGTATATCTATGTTCTGATTAAAAACCATCTGAGAAGATGATGTAGGTGTTGATATAGAGAGTGTACAAGTCAAAAACAAATAAATGAGCTTTTACCATTCTCCTAAACTCTTGAAATGTTTATGTAATTCTCTAATTCTTAATTCATGTATTTTGCACAGAAACACGAAGCCTAGAAGCCAACTATTGGGCATTGGTTTAGAATTGTCGAGCGAGAAACTACCATTTTTCAGTTTACAAGCCAGTATTCTTGTCTCCATTCTGCCCAAAAATTTTTAAACTAAAAAAATGAAAAGGATTTTTAACATTTGCTCTTGATGTATTGAGTTTTTAGACTTCAGATCTGGGTTTTGCTCTAATGATCATGCAGTTAAAGGTGGATTAAGGTATCTCAAATTCCTAAGCAGCATTATTGTTTGAATTTCGTTTCATTTAGTAAAAAGTATTCTTTTACTTCCTTTTTAAGTAGATTCTTGTTTATTTTGTTAAAGACAACATGAAAATGCTTTAAATTTGGTGCCTGTTTTTGCTGTTTTCGCTTTGATTATTCCTTTCAGTTTTGAAAATTTTTGTTTAAAAAGAGGTCTGAGATGCGGAATATCTATAGATCAAGCCTATTTAATTTTGTAATTTTAAATAAGGCAGAGCCTGTGCATCTCTCAGCGCTTTACAAAAGCAATCATGTCATGTGATAAGACTGAGAAATGACTCTTCGCTAGTTTGTTCCAGAAGATCTTCAAGGGGAGAGCTTAATCGACAACCACACAAAAAACAATATCAAGGAAAAGAAAACAAAAATTTTAAAGTAAAAACATAAATCTTAAGAAATTTTCCACTTTGATTCCTTGAAATCTAATACACACGCTAAAACCAACATACGAAAAAAATCAAAAATGTCAGCAATAGTAGCACGCGAGGCCGTTGTCATCAGAAACACTAATGAGACTAAGATTCAGATTGCCCTGAGTTTGGACGGCGGGTCCGTCAAGCTTGAGAAGTCGCTATTCCCCGCCAGCAACGACGCCAGCGAGCATGCCGCCCAGAACACCCTCAACTGTCTACGCGCGCATACCCCCCTTCCCCAAATAAAAGATTTTGTTATCTAAGTAACGCGTTTCACAAGATTGTGGACAGATACCTGTATCAAAAATTAAAAAATCAATACATAGCATATTGCAAAAAAAAAAAAGATAAAAGAAAAATTTCTTTCTCAATTATTATCAGATCACTGCTAGTGCGGGCAAACCGAGATCATCGTCGTCGTGATTAAAATTAATGATATTATTTAAATACATGTGTGGGCCAGCTATTACATTTACTTTTGGAGGAAAACAAAATCAAAGTAGATGAAATTATTTTTTTTGGCAATCTCCACTGAAACCGCTGGCTGGCTAGCGCCAGTTGCCCTCACGCAGCGCTAGCAGGCCCTCTATAATTCCCTCTTGGCCTTCTTCGCTGTCACTGCTCTCATCGTCGACATTCAGCTCTTCGTCTTCCTCCTCAAACCCATTTTTGGTCCGGCCACCGCGCTCGTCCGATGATGATGACGATGATGACGACGGCGTAGACGAAAACTTGTCGCTTGGTCCACGCTCGAGCCGCCGCTCACGCCGTTTCTGCTGCAGCAATCTGGTACGTCGGCGTTTCCGGGTGGCCTGTGCAAGGGCAAGCGCCAGACTCGGTTTGCGTTTTTGAGGTTGTGATGAGGGCTGTGGCCTGAATGTCGCGTTGGTGGCGGCGGTCGTGATAGGTGTTTTCGTAACGATATTGTTGTCTGTAGTGTTGGCTTTATTAACATTAGTCCTCGAAGAAGGAGGGGACATGGTAGGAGCATCTGTAGCAGAAATGGAAGAAGGTGTGGAAACATGTATGGGTACTGCAGTCGGCGAGTCACGGTCGCGGTGTTTACTCATGATGGCTGCTGCAGTAGCTGCTCCCGCTGACAAATTCACCCTACCACGGTTCGGTGTTGTCACCGTTATAGTTGCCGTTGTAACATTTGTGCCAGCACCCAACCCGCTACGAACCGCCGTAGCAGTTGGCGCAGCCTTGCTAATACTGTTGCTCCTGCTGTTGCCGTTGTGACTAGAGTTGGCAACTAACATTCGCCCGTTCTTGCGTGCACGTGGAACCACAAACGCGCGCGGCGGTGGTGGTGGCAGGAGATGCTTTTTGAGCGCGTCGCGAGAACCCATGACCTCTGCTGCGGAAGCTGGCGTGCGGTTGATTGCCGACTTTTTAGGCGACAGCGGACCGTCCCTCACGCTGCTTTTGTTAGTCCCGTTAACAGCGCTTTTGCTGTGATTAATAAGGCTGTTGTTGGTGCATGAAGATGTAGGTTTGCTAGTGTCAAAGACAATCTTGGCGCGACCGTCTTTATCTACAGAAAGCTGCGCAACGGGTAGTGCAGTCCCCTGCGCTGACGCTAATGAGGGTGAGGCCCGTTTCTTTTTTGCGACTGGCTGTTCCCTTGAAGATATCGCCGTCCCAGGTTTCGTAGTCGTCGAAGTGACTGTTGACTTTTCTGGCTCAACGGTGTCGCGGTAGATCACAAACTTCCCTGATGAGGGTACCGAAATCTGCGACTGCTGCTGGTAGTTATGGCGACTGCTACTGCTGCTGCTGCTGCTGCTGCTGCTGCTGTATGAGGGATAGTAGCGATTGCTCGTGAACGTTCCAAGCTTGGGCAGCTTTGAAAAGCTTTGACTAGTGGTGCTGCTGCTGCCACTGTTGCCAGACGCGGATGACGATGGTAGAGGATGCATCTCGGCTGGATTAGACGCTATTTTGACGACAACGCTGACGCGTGTAGACGCGATGGATGGTGGTGATGCAAAGGATGTGTGTGTAAAATAGGATGGTGCGCGCGCCAATGAGAATTTATTCGAGACGCTGCGGCTGTTTGATTCCTGTAGAGCTGTTTTTTTTTTTTTTTTTCCTATTGTTTCTAACTCACTGGACCTGATCAACTTATGGATTAATTGTGCTGGGTGTATATATTTGTATGCTGCAGATGGAGATTAGCTCGTCTCGCTAAGACCTGTCGTGGGTTATTTTTTGACTGAATACTTTTTCAAAAAAAACAAACTTGGCCAGTGAGAGAAAAAAAAAAAAAAAACCAAAAACCCTGGTCTTTAGGAAATATATATACAAAGCATCATTGTTGTCGTCGTCGTTACCAATTTTTTTTTTTTTTTTTTTTGGAAAGTGGCCTCTGCCCTTACCGCGAGTTGCTTCCTGAGAGAGCTAAATCAACGACATATGTTTTTGACGCGTCGGTTTCGCGTGTCTAAGACACAAGATGTTTTAAATTTTTTTTTTTCAGAATAACAAAATACAAACTACTCATTTAAATGTAAGTGTAACAATTATGAATCGCGATTTTTTAAAAAGATAAATATGTATATCAAAAGTAAAACTATATCAAAAAATAAAAAAAATTAGTAAAAAACAACAAGTACTTAATAAATATTTCATAAGCTCTAGTAGTGGCATCGACACTGAATCGTGCTTTCTCAGTCAAACATTTCTCTCAATGGACCGTTGTTCTTTTTGACTCTCTCCTTTTTTTTTTGTTGGCTTTTCTGTATTCAGTCTCTTTATTTTTTTTTGTCTTTGTAAATTTTCTCTTCTGTTGTAACCGTATAATTTTTTTTCTGTACCATTTTTGTTTATCATATCCAGATCCCTTCATCGTGCAGATATCGTGCGCAATCTAGTAATACTGACCAGCCGCACTGGCACCATTGCCAGCGCTGCCAGGAATGTTCGGAGGTTGCTGCATTTGCTGCTGCTGCTGCTGCGGCGGCTGGCTCATGCCTGAGTACGGGCTATACTGCCAATAAGTACCACCCACGCCACCATTTCCCAGAATAGGCGCCTGGCCCGGAGGGACTATCATACGGCTGTTCGAATACTGCCACTGCCCGTTGCCGCCACCGTACTGCTGCGGACCTAGTTGGTGGTGGAGCTGAGAGACATGCGGCGGAAGTTGCGGCTGGTGTTGCGAGTAGGACTGGTAATGGTAATCACCAAAGTCCATGACTGGCTGGGCTTGGTGGTGGTGACGATGAAGCTGATTGTGGTTCTGCGGGTGATTCTGTGAGTGATTCTGCGGGTGCTGCTGTTGTTGCGCAGCGGGAGCAGACGGCGTCTTAATATGGCTGCCATTATGCACGGCGCACATCCAAATACGCGTCTTGTAAATTCTAAATAGATCGCGCACAAGGTCTCTAAAATCAATTCTATAAGAAGCAGAATAAAAAAATGTCAGTTTCCGGCGATCCCACTGGTACTCAGCATCAACTACAATCATGGAAAGAGTCTTCTCCTGCACCTTGGCTGTGCAGGTTTTTATTGCCTTTTCCTCGTCGAGCTGTTTATTGGGAATCTGCTGAATCTCTGCAGGCTGTGCAAATCGCAAAATCTGTTTTGGTGTCATGACACTAGGATTACTAGCAGCACCGGAGTCACCTGGCGTCTGCTGAAGTGCAGCCTGCTGCTCCTGGTGTTGCTTCCACTTGATATGCCCGGCTTCTTCCAAGGACAGGTTGATCTTAATAACTTTGCCTAAATCTCGACCTCGGTCTGCATCTACAATTACAAGGTCGTTCACGTCCACACTAAGGCTTGATGATTCGGAAATGTAGAACACGTCCACACGTGTGGCCTTAAACTGCACTAGGTACAGCCGACTAGATGGAACAGAAATCAGCGACGCATGCGACGCCAGTGGAGGCGCGGCGGAAACCACAAACTGGTCTCCATTCAAAACCCCAGCATTTCTTGCGTATGGATCAGAATCAAAGTACTTGTTAACGTCATCGTCAAACATCGGAGGCTCTTCCGGGATTATGGCAGACATGGAAGGCGACGTTTTCTTGCCAACTGCGTGAGACATGATTGGGCTAGTACCAATGACCGATGCATGTCGACCGTGTTGTTGCTGTGGCTGTTGAGGTGCATTTTGTTGATTTTGCTGTTCTATTTGCTGTTGCTGTTGTTGTTGCTGTTGTTGTTGTTGCTGTTGTTGTTGTTGCTGCTGCTGCTGTTGTTGTTGCTGCTGCTGTTGCTGTTGTTGCTGCTGCTGTTGCTGTTGTTGCTGTTGTTCTTGCTGTGCCGGAGTTAACATCTGTGCCATCCCGACAGTTGCAAACGAGTGGCGGCGAGACGTGCTGCCATCCTGTGTGAACCACAAAGAATTTGAGGGGTTGAGGCTCTTGTGTCTGGGTTCATTAAGACGTGTGTTGTTCAGCATGGTGGTGGCTTCGTCGATTGAAGTCTCGTAGAACGGAGTCAAGGAGTTAGGAGGAGCACTTGAAACGGGGAGATTCGGACCGGCTGTTGAAATGGCTGCAGAAACTGCAACAGTGGCACCATTATTGCTGCTACTCGTACCGATGGGCGTAGTCGTTTTGACAAGAGCTGGGTTCAATTGAGTTCGGGCATGACTAAAAGAAACGCTTCTAAAACTTCGCTGTGAACCTAACGCGGTTTCGAAAGCAAAATCCCCACCAGCAGTGACAGAAGTGACGCCAGGCGTGGCGGGCGGGTTGAGAAGCGATTTAGTGGTGGGTGGCGAGGTCTGCACAGCAGTGCCTTTATTCCAAATGTTGAAATCGCCAGCGCGCGGCCACAGTTCGTCGACAATGGGCGGCTGGGCAAGTGGGCCAAAACCAGCGGCTGGTGCTGTATTGATATTTGGAGTGGTGTTATTACCGTCAAGCGGATTTGGCAGATTAAGCAGCTTCGGACGCAACGAGAACTCGGCGGTGTAGGAGGGCCGGCGCGACGACATTGCTGAAATGCCTCCGCCACTGTATAATGATTGTGGAAGAAGGTCTAAAGCATAGTTAGGGTTATCGTCGTTTGCGGCAGCTGATGAGGATGAGGCTGGATTGGAGACTGAGAGGGGCGAGTTATCTTCGACGTTAGACATCGATGGCGGGCGAACGTAGGGAAAAGCAATCAAGGTCTGAGTAAATGCTACTAGCAGATATTAAACGGAAGTTTTAGACAGTTGTCAGCAAATGAAAGAACAAAAAGAAGTTTGATTGATTGTTTTCTTATTGTCGTGGTTAATGTGTCGGTGATGGTGTTGAAAACGAAGAGAGGAGGAGAAGAAAGGAAAAGTCAGCGGGTAGCGAAGCAGCAGACAAAATTAAAAAAAAACAAAATAAAAACAAAAAAACAAAAAAACAAAAAAAACAAAAAAAACAAAAAACAAAAAACAAAAAAAACAAAAAAAAACAAAAAAACAAAAAAAACAAAAAAAAAAACAAAAAAACAAAAAACAACCCCAAAAAAGACCAAATAAAAACTTTAAAACCCTTTTCTGTCGTGCAACACATTCTGATTAGATCACATGAGCAGGTTTCACAAGTTCATGTATAACTTCAATGTTTACTATTCACCATCTTATTTTTTTTTTTTCTTTTTTAAAACTAACAATGGGTCTTATATCAACAGTATTAGAACAGTCATTTATTGGTTATCTTATTTACAGGTATATCAGGAGCCGCCTGCTTTCTAGGCGCCACGCTGGGTCTCGTTAAAGCGCTGCGCAACAACACGCCAGTCAATCGAGTTCCACACATTCTCTAAGTACTTCCGCTTTCCAAGTACACCATAGTCATGCAAATATGCGTGCTGCCAGACGCTGACGCTGAGCAGAGGCACAACGTAGTCCTCAGTTGGAGCCTGCGTGGTCAGAGCCGCACCACCACCCAGCGTCTGGTTTGCAAAGCTCTGCAAATCCCGCGAGCTAAAAACTGGCGGAACACCCCATCCATATGTGTTCATTAAAAACAACTGCTTCACTCCCTTGTGAAACACCAACCAGGTGTAGCCACCAGAAAAGATCGACTCAGCCTGCGTGATGAACAGCTCGCGGAAAGAAACCTCGCTCTCAAAACTATTAAGCACCAGCTTGTCCAGTGTCTGCTGTTGCGCCAGGCCAATGGTATCTTCGGACTTGGTTGATTCAATGTGCTTGAGAAGACTGTTGTGCTCAACAGTGCTGCTAATATCGACGGGCGACGCGCGTGATTCCGAGTAGCTCACGCGGCCAACACGGTTCTGCGGGCCTTTGGCCTCAGACAGCAGCGACGACACGGCAAACTCGTTACTGTAGATCTGACCCGCATAGTAAGAAATATCGACGTCAAACTCCGGGCTCGTCTTGCTGAACAAAAGCAGATCGCGCAAACTCAGCGCGCCGCCGACTTCTGAAAGTGCCTTGTTTCTGCTTATAGCACCATTTAATTGCTCGACTGCGTTCGACTGCACTGACGTCCACGCCTTGTCAAGGCCCTCGGCGGTGTACAGGCCCGGGATGCCGTTGGGGAGCGAGACGTTCTTGACCTCCGCAACGTTAAACAGACTCCGCTTAAAATGCAGCTGGCCAGCACTTCGCGCCGCAGCTCTGACACAGGATCGAATCATTTTTTAAAAATTTTGGTAAATATAACCGTCAAGAGAAGAAGAAGCAAAAAAAGTGGTGAGCTTTTCAATGTCGAACGACGAGGAGGGTTTTGAAAAGTAGAGGGAAAAGAAAGCTGAAAAATTTTTTGGGTGGTAGAAAGCTGAAAGTGAAAAAAAAGAAAGTTCATTGGACAAAAAATTTCAGGACTCATGTTTACGTTACCCAGACTTATATTTACGCCATTATGTGCACAACAAACCAGTCTAGAAAATGCCTAAATCAAAGTTCTCCTCAGGGTAAAAGCTCGATAGAACCGTGCGGTCTGAAAACTTGCGCCCGCTGAGAGCTTCAAATGCACGTTCGCAGCTCTCTGGCGACGCAAACTTGATATAAACCTTGCCGACACCGCGCACCATTTTGGCATTTTCTTCTTCGGGCTTGCGCGCAATCACCTGGATTGTCAGACGTTTTGTGCCAACAGTCTTTGGGTCTGGGCGTGGAACCACAATCTTTGTGATTGTGCCAAATTTGCTGCACTCGCGCTCAATATCCTCCATAATTTCCGCATATTCAATGTTATCAACCAGCTCCTCCGGTGTCACCATGTTCAATAACTGTAGCACCGCTGTGCGGTACGGAATGCCAGCCTTGTTGTTCTGCTTCACAGTGTTACCCAGTGACGACATGCCTTCAAGTGAGCTAAACGGCAGTAATGACGAATCCACATCAAGACCCTTGCATGCGAGCTTGACCCTTAATTTGCTGTCACCTAACTCCATACCATTTAGACCTTGGCACGCAATGGGTGTCGTGCTATGGTCTTTAAACTCACAGAACGCAATACCTCGAGAATCTTTGCCATCTCCCTTATCCCGCACCAGATGGAATCCACTGATAGGGCCAAACGCCACTAGAACCTCCTGAATCTGGTTTAGATTCAGGTAATGGGGAATACCTGCAATGCAAATCTTGTCACCAGAATCGGTGATTTTTTGTCGCACAGTGTTATCATCCACCGGCTCTGTAGACTGTAACAGCGGATCCACAAAAGGCGTTATGTAGTCTACAGGTCGTCGGACAATCATAACAAACTTAGTGTCATCATCCTGAAAAAACGCCTGGTCAAACGCGTAACCTACAGTTGCCATCTCTGCTGTGCGGAACTCCAGTACCACATACGCACCATCGGACGTCGTAAAGCTTTGCAGTACAGCAGATGATCCCATTGCCAAAGGGGTCTCTAGCTCAAGACTTGCAATGAGCGAGTTGAAGTATGCTGTAATGTCGGCTTCGCTAATGCTGCCGTCAAATCCGCCCACAAGTAAGCGGCGCGCGCTTCGCGAGTTCTCCAGTCGTAGGGCGTTTACAGGCAGATTCAGTACAATTCCCGTACCCTGTATACCCCCTCTGTTACCACCATTACGGCCGGGGTCATTGTAGTTGTTATTTTGGTTGATGCTGTTGTTCACCAGGCCCTGTAGTTTTGATGGGTCAGCGGGGCGGCCGGTACCAGGTAGCGGGAAAACACCACTGAGCTTAGCCATCTCTGCTGTCACGTTTTCGTAGCCAGTTGGCTTGACATCCCAAAGTGATTGTGCACGCGGGTACTTGTCTATAGAAATGACATTGGTTAGGTCGGCATTGGCAAAACGCGAGCGCTTGCGCGACGAGCGGTTGGAGGCGCGAAACGGTGAGCGCGAGCGCGGACGCCGACGACTGCTACTTGGGCGATCTCGTTGTCGATCTCTCTCTTTCTCTCTATCGCGACTGTCACGGCTGTCGCGATCGTGTCGGCGGTATTCGTCCCTGCGGCTGCTGCTGTGGTCTTTGTCGCGAGAACGGTAGTCTCTGTCGCGGTCTCTATCCCTAGCACTATCTCTATCTCTCACGCTGTCCCTAGCCCTATCCCGATAGCTCTCTCTGTCTCTTTCGCGGTGACTATCGCGGTGACTGTCGCGGTGGCTGTCGCGGTGGCTGTCGCGATCGCGGTCTCTGTTGCTGTTGTCACGGTCTCTCGATGACGCGGGGTACTGGTCTGTGTCTATGTTAGATAATGTCTCAGTGTTGAGGCAACCGCAAATTTCATGCAATGAACTATACATACCATGTGCCCATAATTCACCGTTTGAACTCATCTCAAGTGCTTTTATAAAACTTGGGTTACTGCCTTTTTATGCTGCGGAAGAGGTATTACTGATTTTGGCAGCTGTTGTGGTCTGGCAAGGGTTGGGAAAAGAAAGACATGAAAAAGTTTTGGGTTGAATTTTTTTTGGGAGGTTTGACAATCGCAGGGTAAATAAAGTACAAATTGCCATCGTCATTGAAAAAAAAAAAGCTTAAAAAAACCAGAAATCACAAACTTTATTAAAAGAAGAACAAAATCTATAAGTCTAAATATACAAAACAGAAAAAAATAAAAAGGAAAATAATCAATAACTAAACAAATTAAAAAAAGACCTAAAACTCAGAGCCCATAACCAAAGCCAGAAGGGCCATGCGTACGTACATGCCGTACTTCATCTCTCTGAAGAACGCAGCGCGCTGGTCATAGTCGACCTCTTCACTGATCTCAGAGTTACGAGGAAGAGGATGCAAAATGCACATGTGCTGCTTAGCAACACCAAGAACACGGTTGTTAATGGTATAAGTGTTCTTGAACTTTTCGTAATCCTCAACCTCAGAGAATCTCTCCTTCTGAACACGAGTGATGTAGATGACATCAGAGGAACCGACAATTTCGTCAGTGAGTTCCTCAAGCTCCACACCAAGAACGCCATTGGCGCGTAGCTCTTCTTTCAGCTCAGATGGTAGGCCGAGACCGTTGGGGCTAACAAGCTGGATTTTGACGTTGTAGTGCTGCAGGAGCTTGCACAGAGAGTGCACAGGACGGCCGTACTTCAAATCACCAACAAAAGTAATGGTGAGACCGTTGACAGTACCAAGCTCCTCTCTGATAGTGAAAAGATCAAGGAAAGCCTGTGTGGGATGCTCGACAGAGCCGTTACCACCATTGATAACGGGAACAGGCGAGTACTTAGCGGCAATACCGGCACTGCTCTCATCAGGGTGTCTAAGAACAATAGAGTCGGCATAACAAGCCATTGTTCTAATAGTGTCTTGAAGAGTTTCACCCTTCTTAACGGAAGAAGATTGAGTCTGGACGTTGAGAACGCGACCACCAAGACGCTGCATGGCAGCATCAAAAGATGAGGCCGTTCTGGTAGAAGGCTCGTAAAACAGAGTGGCAAGAACCTTGCCCTTGAGTACGTCCAAAACACCAACACGCTCAACAGCCAATCTCAGCTCCTGGGCAAGAGTGAAAAGAACATGCAAATCGCTTCTAGTAAACTGACGCACAGAAAGAACGTTGCGACGCAAGAAGGGGTTGTTTCTCTTCTGAAGGGCCTGCTGCAAAGCGGAAGGAGGAGCCAACTCCCTGACAAGAGCAGGCTCATCGACGTGCTCGGCGTGAGAGTCGATATCAACAGCAGATGAATCTCTGCCTTGAACAAAGCTGAGTCTTCTAAGCTCTTTGAGCTCGTCCTGAGGGGCACTAAAAGAGAGTCTGTTGGAGCGGGCAATGGGCGATAGAAGCTCAGAAGAAACAGCAGCACTGATTTGAGAAGCCAGAATACCAGAGATATCCTTACCAGAGGCCTCCTTAACAGAAACCTGGCCATCAGCAGCGACAGACTTACCGTTCAATGTGACCCTCTCAACAAAGCCCTTGAGCTTGTGCTGTTTGTTGGAAACAGGATACCAAGTATTGGCAGCAGGAACAAAGTCTCTGTCAAGATCAATTTCAACAGAAGTGTCAACCTGGTCCTGGAGATCAAAGATGCGCTTAGGGTTGTTGTAGAGCTTGTCAGTAAACTCTTCAACAGTCAGACGGCCATCATGGATGGCGCCAACCAACAAGGGAATGGAATCAGTGATACCAGCACCAACAAGCGACTTCTGACCAAGGGCATGAGCCATACGAGCAGGCAGGTGACCAACGGTAAGAACATCAATTATCTCCAAGTTTTCCCAGAGAGCTGCAATGTCAGCCTCAGAAGGCAAGAAGTCACTGCAAATAGGGAACTGCTCCTTAGAGTAAAATAGGGCGTAGATAGAGGCATCACAGGTGACCTTCAAGTCCTTGGCCTTAGAAAGCGCAATAAGGGAAATGTCTTCCTTACTAACAACATTAGTGATATGAATGGCTCTGTTTCCCAAACTAGCCAAAAGCAAGATGGAAGCCAAATCAGCATCCTTGGCATCAGTAACAATAGGCTTGTGGCTGGGCCAGATGGAAAAGTGCGAAGAAATGGTGGATACGTTGTTCACGTTGTTGGAAAGGTGGTTAAAAGGAATAACTAAAGAGCCAACGCTGTTCTTGACTAAGGAAAGCTGCGAAGCGTTGCTGTCGGTGGCAGCAACGGAAAAGTTATAGTCAGTAAACGCACCAGATTGCGAAGCATTGGCACGAGCAATAGACAGTTCACGAGCGCTAGCAATATTACCATCAGCAGCAACAGGGAGAATTCTGTTGATGGTGAAGCCAGAAGCCAAAGCCAACTTGGAAACTTCAGCCAAATCAGTAGAGCCAGGAGTAGTCAAAGAAGGAACAAAGGTTGAAACGTTGATAAGACCAGGAAGGGTGATAGTTTCATGGCTGCTCTGGGCATCAATAGCAGAAGCATCCAACGAAATATTCTTAGCAAGAGCCTCGACCAAAAGCTTAGCGCACTTAACATTGGTAACCAAAGGAACAGCATAATCAACAGCCATTCTTCTGGTTCTGTAACCCTTACTCATGTAGTTAGCAGGTCTTCTAAATCTGTTGCTAGAAGGCAAGTTGATATACAAGTCGATCAGGTTGTTGGCAAGATGTTGAGATAATGAGTACTCAGACTTCTCGTCCTCGCCTTCCGGCAAGATCTCAAGATACTGAACAGGAATTCCGTACTCTTGGATAAAATCAGCGGTACCAGCAGTAGCAAAAAGCTTGTAACCAAGCTCATGGAGCTTTTTAACAGAAGGGAGCAGCTCCTGTTTCTCTTTAAAAGAACCAACAGAAAGCAAAATGTTCTTCTTAGGTAAAGTAAAGCCAGTAGCGATAAGAGATTTAAGATAAGCCTCGTACTTGTTATGGCCAAAGGTAGCAACTTCACCGGTAGAAGCCATCTCAACACCAAGGATAGGATCAGCACCTGAAAGACGAGAAAAGGAAAACTGGGGAACTTTGATAGCAACATAGTCTTCAGGAATAGGCTTCAAAGGATAAGGTTCGACGTCAAAACCGCAAATAGCCTTAGTGGCCATTTCAATCAAGTCAACACCAAGAACCTTTGAAACAAACGGGAAGGAACGAGAAGCACGAACGTTACACTCAATAACCTTGATATCGTTGTTCTTAGCAATGAATTGAATGTTGAAAGGACCAGTGACGTTAAGAGCATTACCAATCTTAGCAGTGGCAACAACAATACGCTTGACAGTCTCAGGATCCAAATCTTGAGGAGGAACAATTAGAGTGGCATCACCAGAGTGAACACCAGCGTTCTCAACATGCTCAGAGACAACGTGCATAATGAGCTTACCGTCCTTGGCAACAGCATCCATCTCAATCTCCTTGGCGTTCTCAATGTACTTGGTGATGACAACAGGGTACTCACGAGAGACTTCAACAGCCTGCTGGAGGTAGCTTCTCAAGTCATCCTTAGAGTAGACGGTGTTCATGGCAGCACCAGACAAGACGTAAGAAGGTCTCACCAAGACTGGGTAAGAGACCTTTTCAGCAAAAGCCTCGGCCTCCTCAAATGAAGTGAGCTCCTTCCAAGCGGGCTGGTCGACACCAATGGTATCAAGCATACGAGAAAACTTATATCTGTTCTCAGCACCATCAATCATTTCAGGAGAAGTACCAAGAATCTTAACATTCTGTCTGTGGAGAGGCAAGGCAATATTGTTAGAGGTTTGGCCACCCATGGAGATGACAACACCAGAAGAAGCCTCAAGCTCGTAGATGTCAAGAACACGCTCAAGGTTAATGACCTCAAAGTATAGACGGTCAGCCTCATCATAATCAGTGGAAACAGTCTCAGGGTTGTAGTTGAGCATGATGGTTTTAGTACCTTGCTCACGAAGAGTACGGACAGCACGGACAGCACACCAATCAAACTCAACTGAAGAACCAATTCTGTAAACACCAGAACCAAGAACCATAACACCGTGATCTTCAAACGAGACGTCATGAGTATCGGCGTTGTAAGTCAGATAGAGATAGTTGGTGAAAGCAGGAAACTCAGCAGCGACAGTATCGATCTGCTTAACAAAAGGAGTTATACCGGCCTCGGTTCTGATTCTTCTAATGGCTAGCTCGTTAGAACCGACAAACTTGGCAATCTGTCTGTCCTCAAAACCAAGCTGCTTAGCTTCACGAATCATGTTACTAGGCAGAGAAGCAGCAGTAAACTTGGAAAGAGTCTTGGCAAACTCAACAAGGCTGCTGAGCTTGTTCAAAAACCACTTGTCAATCTTGGTCATACCCCAAATCTTTTCCACAGAGTAACCGCTGTCAAGAGCGTTGGCAATGGCAAACAGACGCTGATCAGAGGGAGTCTGGAGCTCGGCGTCAATGTCAATAGACATAAGAGCATCAGTAGCGTTAAAACCAAGATTGTGGTAATCGGTGGAACGGATGGCCTTCTGAATAGCTTCTTCAAAAGTTCTACCAATACTCATGACCTCACCAATAGACTTCATACTAGAAGAAAGCAAAGTGCTGACACGAGTGAACTTCTTCAAATCCCATCTGGGGATTTTGACTACAACGTAATCAAGAGAAGGCTCAAAGCAAGAGCAGGTAGACTTAGTAACAGAGTTCTTGATCTCGTCAAGACGAATGTTCAGACCAAGCTTAGCAGCAATAAAGGCGAGAGGGTAACCAGTAGCCTTAGACGCAAGAGCAGAGGAACGAGACAGACGAGCGTTGACCTCAATAATACAATACTCCTTGGAGAAAGGGTTGAGAGCGTACTGAATGTTACACTCACCAACAACACCAAGATGACGAATGACATTAACGGCAGTAGTTCTGAGCATGTTGTAGTCTTCATCAGAAAGAGTCTGAGAAGGAGCAACGACAATAGAGTCACCAGTGTGGATACCAAGAGGATCAAAATTCTCCATGTTACAGACGGTAATACAGTTATCGAAAGCATCACGAACAACCTCGTACTCTATCTCCTTCCAGCCCTTCATAGAGCGTTCAACTAGAACCTGAGGAGAGGTAGCAAAAGCTTTATTACAAAGAGCAACGAGCTGCTCCTCATCTTCAGCAAAACCAGAACCAAGACCTCCAAGAGCGTAGGCAGCACGAACAATAACAGGGAAGCCAATATCCTTAACAACAGTAAGAGCTTCCTCAACCGAAGAAGCAGTGGCAGACTTGGCGCACTTCTCACCAATTTCTTCCATGGAGCGAGCAAAAAGCTCTCTATCTTCAGTAGTAATAATAGTCTCAATAGGAGTACCAAGAACCTTAACGCCAAGAGATTCAAACTCATCCTTGAGTTGAATACCGACATTAAGAGCAGTCTGGCCACCAAAGGTACAGTAAATGGCATCAGGACGCTCATGCTTGATGACCTTGCGGACAAAGTCAGGGTTAACAGGAAGGAAGTACACTTTATCAGCTAGACCCTTAGAAGTTTGAATAGTGGCAATGTTGGGGTTGATAAGAATAGTGTAGATGCCTTCCTCCTTAAGAGCCTTAATAGCCTGAGAACCAGAATAGTCAAACTCACCAGCCTGGCCAATACTGAGACCACCGGAACCAAGAACAAGAACCTTCTTAACATCGACCCGGGGATGCTTTAGATCGTTATCAGCCTTGAGGCCACCAGGGAAAGTAACGGACTTCAGAACTCCAGTAGTCTTGTGCTCAACGACAGCGTTAATGAAAACGTCGAAGAGAAATTCAGTGTCACGAGGGCCAGGTGTAGACTCGGGATGGAACTGAACAGAGAAGTAAGGAAGCTTTTCATGGTAAATACCTTCGTTAGAGCCGTCGTTAGCATTGACGAAAAGCTCCTTCCAGGACTCTGAGAGAGTGTTGATATCAACTGCATAACCGTGGTTCTGGGAGGTAATGTAACATCTGCCACTGATGGAATTAGTAGCGGGAATGTTGTGGCCACGGTTACCGAACTTGAGCTTAATAGTAGAGGCGCCCGAGGCAGATGCAAGAAGTTGGTGGCCAAGACAGATACCAAAGACAGGAGTCTTCTTAGATTCGAGGACAACCTTAAGACGAGCAATGACAGACTGCATGGTCTTGGGATCACCAGGGCCGTTGGAAACAAACAGACCATCGTACTGTTCATTTGAAAAGTCGTAATCCCAGGGAACGACCTTGAGCTCGACACCTCTGTTGACAAAGCAACGGATCTGATTGTACTTCATACCAACATCAATGGCAAGAATGCGAATGACGCGACCGTCAGGGCCTAACTTTGCAGACTCGGCAGAAGGAGAATAGGTGACGGGCTCCTTGATAGAGACCTCGGCAACCAGGTTCTTAACATTGGGGTCAACCCACTCGATCTGATTAAAATCCTGTTTCCAGTCGCGAGAAGGAGTAGTGATGCCAGCCTTACGGGTCAAAATACGACAGAGGGTAGATCCGTTGTTACGGATGAGCTGAGTAAGACCTCTGGTGTCAACACCGTAAATAGCGGGGATGTTTTGCTCTTTGAGCCACTGACCCAGCGAAGATTCTGCAAGGTAGTGAGAGTACTGCTCGGTGTAACTGGCAACTACAAGACCAGCGACGTGAATACGATTGGACTCAAAGTACTTGGGCAAGCTTTTAACAATAGGATCAAGCTCATTACGGGAAGGCACACCATAGTTTCCGACTAAGGGGAAAGTAATAACAAGAACCTGGCCCTTGTAAGACGGGTCCGTGATAGACTCAGGGTAACCAACCATGCCAGTCTGGAAGACAAGCTCACCAGCGACAGAAACATCAGCACCAAAAGAATAACCTTGAATGGCGGTACCGTTCTTAAGCTCCAGGGTAGTAAGCTTGTCAGTATTATTTATAGGCGGGAAGATAGGGAGAGATAATTGAGACATCTGTACACACTCGTTAGACTAGATTTCGTGGCGACGATTAACCTGGTGCTGAATTTCGACTTACGATTAGGAATGAAAAATTTTCTTTTAGTAGTAATAGGGAAGGGGACAGACCAAGATACGGTATAGTGACGAAGATGATCCAGCAGCAAATAAAATGGAATCACTAGAGATCTATAGGGATTACACATTTTGTTTATTAGTACATCTAGCTAAATTGATAATATTTCACTCCCTTTTCACGGAGATTAAAATTTTTTTCTACAGATTTGCATTAAAAAACTGACTCACTTCTTTTTCTCTTAAGACGGCTATCAAGAGGGTTGATGACTGGTTATTGACGAACTAAACCGTAGTTTCTTGATAGTAAGAGAAAAAGAAGGAGAAGAAAAGAGAGGGAGAAGAAGAGAAGGAGAAGAGAAGAAGGAGAAGAAAGAGAAGGAAGAAGGAGAAGAGAAGAAGGAGAAGAAGGAGGAGGAGAAGAGGAGGAGAAGGAAGAAGGAGGAGAGGAAGAAAGAAAGAAAGAAAGAAAGAGAGGAAGGAAGGAAGGAAGAGAAGAAAGAAAGAAAAGAAAGAAAATTTTTTACAAACATTTTTTCAAGGTTATGATGAGCAAAAATTGTCAGTGGGAGATGTCAGGTTGGAGACCTGAGTGAAGTATAATTATATAAATAGGAGGTGTTTCCTCTCAAAGTTTAGTTTAAAAGAAACAGAAAATATTTCTCTTTACACAAGCCTTAAGATCCTCCTGAATCTGATTGCCGCCATTACCATGTTTATACGATTCCCGGAAAAACATCCTAACAGGAGACGATGGCAATCAATGGGTTAAAAGATTTTAGTGGTTGAAAATTAAGTTTTATACGTGTGGCTACTATTTGTTTTTGATTTTCATTGGTGTTTATTTGGGACTTTGGTCTCGAGACTTTTAAGTTGCCCTTATTAGGTATTTTGTAACCAAAAAAAAATCTATCGGTGACTAATTTAAATTACTTACGTAATCAAAATGGGCTAGTAAGCTTGGTAGGCTCGGAATAAAATGTCTTCGTTGAAAAATTTGATTTTTTTTTTCGTGTTTATTTATTAGTATATATTGTTTAATTTTGAGTGGCAATAGGCAATTAATTTTTTTTTTTTTTGGTTTTCTTTTTTGTAGCCTAATTTGTCATGAAAAAAATAGCAAGCCTTAAATAACTAAATAGAAACAGTTTCATGATGATAGTCTGAGGTTATTTGATCAACATGAAATTCACTACTTCTTACACTACATTCTTAGCACTATGTTCAAAAGCTTGAATTGCCGATCCAGTTAAATTGTAAATCTCTTTCGAAACCAAGTTTAGAAAGTTGGACTAAAGCCCTGGAAGTTGCTCTTCCAGTTATGTCAGACAAAATTCAACTGAATTGCCACAAGTATTTATCTACCTTATGCACGGCACTTAAAATTTCTACAGGGGATTCCTTTTTGCGCAACACAGTTAACTTTTGAAACTATATAACCAAAAGGTTACAGCTAAACAGCCAAATGTCAGTCTCCAAAGTGGTTAAGACTCTGTCTGTACTGAGCTTTAAGTGGTGACAAGTGTATACGCAAATTGAAACTTTATGACTTCTTCTCTTGTATTTTGCCACGATGTGAGCTTTTCACCCAAGGTCTGTGTTAATAGGGTTTTTGTATTTCTACAAATAATTATAGTGAGACACCGAAATTTCTGATGGTCTTTAAAGACTAAACTTACAAAAATCTTGAATTTTCGACTACGACCTTAACAATCCACTACGTACAAGTCATTTAATAGCTGACCGAACCCTGTTTACACGTCAATTTATGACTTTGAACCCTAAAATATGAATTTAAAAGTTTCAGAAAACAAATCTCAAGATGTTATTCCTTTAACTATTATCATATCATCACAGATTATATTACTAACTACCTCCATATCATAAAAGACTATTCAACTACATACACCCTGAGTTGTTACAATAAAGGCTTATCAGAATATTTTAAGACTTAGTTTGCTAATATTTCTACCAACGCTTAGGAAATCGAGACTTCAAAAATATCTACCGGGTGAATAATCTGACAGTCACATGACCAAATGAAATCTAAGTTTTAAATAAAGTTCAAGCTTCAACCGCGCGCGTCGACCTTCTAAATAGAAACAGGCCAAGACTTTCTTTTCAACCTAAGGGGTCTCGGTAAACTCGCTATATGTTTACATAATTAACCTGCCGCGACTTGGTTAATATTAGGTATTCTTCAGCTTTTTATGTAATCATCTTTTCTGCAACTTTGTAGATAGAAACAAAAATAAAAAGCTTTGGAGCAGAAGGATAATACAAAAACAAAGTCGCAAAGCTATAAGTTTATAAAGAAGGCTAATTAATTTTAGTTATACCCCAAGAAATTCTCTTAATACAAAATAATATCAATGGTAGAAGCTGTAAAACTTTTTCAACCAAAAGTTGAAGAATTACATAAGGTTAACCAAGTCGCGGCAGGTTAATTATGTAAACATATAGCGAGTTTACCGAGAGCCTGAGAATGCTGTTGCTTTAGCTAATATAATCATTTAGACTTTGAAAAAAAAAACAAGTATTGCCTTGTTTGATCTTTTTTTTTTTTTCCGTTTTCTTCGGCTTTTCGTATGAAAAGACGTTTAATAAAAATCCAAAAAAAAAAAAAAAAAAATTCTAATTGAAAAAAAAAATAAATAACAAGAAATATCCCTATTTTCAAATTCTTTTGAAGCACAACGGATTTTTTCAAACTATCTTTTTTAATATTAATTTTTTTTTGGCACACTGTAAATTTCTTTTAAGAACAAAAGCAGTAGGAACAGAAAAAACTTCGTCAACGTTTTCATCTGCTACCTCCTCCCAGTAAAGCCTCACAATCCCAACATTATCGCTCCTTTCATGAGCTCCAACAATGACAGCAGCCTCATCGCTGCAGTTACAGAATCAAAAAAAGAACCTCTTTTTGATGAAAAAACTGTTTCTGAATCAAAAGCTATCACTACATCAGATCTCAATAAGCTACCACCCATTGTGCTTCCGCGCTGGTCCAAGGAATGGCTTTGGGAAGTTCGTAGCTCTACATTTGTTATCGTAACTACTATAACGTTAGCTGCTTTTACTGACGTCTTCCTATATGCCATTATTGTTCCTGTCGTTCCATATGCTTTCAAGGAGCGCCTAGGAGTCCCCGAAGACTCTATCCAGAGTCAGATTTCCAAGGCCCTTGCCATATACTCCGTTGGCCTAATTGCTGGATCTGTCGTGTTTGGCTACATCTCCGACAAACTCAAACGTCGTCAAGTGCTGATGATTAGTGGTCTTGCTGTTATCATAGGATCTACTTTTATTCTCATGTTTGCACATGCAATGTGGCTGTATCTCGTTGGCCGCCTGATTCAGGGTCTGTCCGCAGCCGTAGTATGGGTTGTTGGTCTAGCGATTATTGCAGACACAGGCGACGCCCAAAATATGGCATTTCTAATGAGTTTTCCAGGAATTGGCCTTTCTCTTGGCGTATTTCTTGGCCCATTAATTGGTGGTGTAATCTATGAGCGTTCCGGTTATTACTCTGTCTTTTATGTTTGCTTTGCCGTTCTCGGGTTTGACGTCGTGTTGCGACTTTTCATGCTTGAGCGTAGCGAGCTTTTTTTTAAGCGTCACAAGCGCGCACTTGAGCTCAGCCAGTGCGACGACATGGAAAGTCTTTCACCTGAGCTGCGCGAGTACGTGGCACGCTACATTAACTTCCGTGACGACACCGAAGAGTACAACCAGCGCGCGCGCGAGCTTCAGGACCAGTTTGGGCCCAAAATCAAGATTTTTGGTCGTTCCTATAACCTACCGGTATTTATCGCGCTGTTGTATAACCGCCGTGTTGCGTGCGCAGTTTTCCTAGGTATGACCTTGGCTTGGGTTATGTCTGCCTTTGACACTACCATGACACTGCACCTTTCTGAAATTTTTAACTTTAATTCGCTGGAAGCAGGCCTTGTGTTCCTGGCATTTGCGGTACCGTCGGTTTTCGAGCCGCTGGCGGGCAAGTTGTGTGATCGCTACGGATCAAAATATTGTTTAACGTTCAGTTATGTCTTACTTATGCCGTTTCTGATTCTTTTACGCATTCCAAAAGACGACACAAAGGGCAATATTGCGCTGTTCGTGGTGTTGATCGTACTATGTGGGTCAATGCTTATATTTTTGACCTCGCCGCCAATGGCAGAAATTACTAAGGGGATTTCAGATCTTGAGGGCAAACATCCAGGGATTTATGGCAAAAGCAAAGGCTTTGGACAGGGTTATGGTCTCTTCAATATTGGCTTCAGTGTGGGCTCACTGATTGGGCCGTTTCAGGCCGGCGGCACTAAAGACCATTCTGGTTGGGACATGATGGTGCTTTCGTTAGGCATTATGTGCTTTCTTGTCGGTGTCCTTTCATTTTTATTTGCCGGAGAAAGCTTCAAGCTACTAAAAAAGAAATCCGAGCCGGAGGAAAACGGAGACACTGTTTGAGATAACAGCGCCGTAGCGCAGACCTCAGTACAAATTACTTTCTTTAATTTTTTTTTGTAACGAACAAGCTTTTATTTCTGTTTTAATTTGGGTCAATGATACTATTTGTTCTATTTTTGAAGGTCCTAAATGCTTAACAGAACCGTTTTTTTTTTTTTTCCGTATGATCTGTTTTAGAATCACAAGAAAGACAAAACGAAATTACAAACAGATTATGAATTTTTATGAAAATTAGGAGTTTAGTCTAGTTGTAACAATTTGGTTACCCTCCTTTGTATTTAAGAAGATTTTAAACATTGACCACAATTCATGGGAAATCCGGCGCCGTCTAACAAAAAAAAGGTGATCGATAAAGTCGCTATATGATTACAAACTAACCAGCGCGACCTGGGCGAATGATACAGTCATATGTTTTTTCGGCACGTGTTTGGTTAATATTCGGCTATTTACGTAAATTATTATATATTTTGTGGTTATTTATGTAATAGCTTTGCGACTTTGTTTTTGTAATATCCTTCTGTTCCAAAGCTTTTTATTTTTGTTTGAATCTACAAAGTTGCAAAAATATGATTACATAAAAAGCTGATGAATGCCTAATAATAACCAAGTCGCGGCAGGTTAATTATGTAAACATATAGCGAGTTTACCGAGAGCCGAGACTTTAGGCGATTGATGCAACCACATACTTTATAGTCACATACTTGGTTAATATTTGGTTATTTACGTAAATTCTTATGAATTTTGGGCTACCGGTAAAATCGCTATATGTTTACATAATTAACCTGCCGCGACTTGGTTAACCTTATGTAATTCTTCAACTTTTGGTTGAAAAAGTTTTACAGCTTCTACCATTGATA
>JAKVQX010000025.1:0-52524 GCA_030463015.1 Geotrichum citri-aurantii
TTTTTTAAATTTTTTTTTTTTTTTTTTTTTTTTTTTCTCGCTTCTTCGACAATGAAAGAAACAAACAAAAAGCATTTATGACAACACAAGACAATATTAACCAGTTAACAGAAAAAAATTCACTTAAAACATATAGTATACATCTACTCTAGGTATATTCTAGGATAAAATTCTATGCCAATTCTTTTGCAAATGTTTTTATTTTTGTTTTAGCAAAAAATCCCATGAAATAAACTGATGGTTTTATTTCTTTTTATGAATTTTAATACTGATTGAAATGACAAGAATCTTGCATTGGCTGTCCAGTATAATACTCTACAAGCAACATGCATAAGATTTTGTCACATTGTCTTTTTTTTTTCCGTGTGATCCTTGTTTTCGGCGCACTGGTTAAAGTCGAGTCGTAAAATAAAGTCAGTGGCTTCCTTACTACTTAGATGGTCAGATCTCATGAGCTTAAGCTTTCTGATGAATTTTGATAGACTTTCCTAAGTATGAGTTTTAGGACTGAATTGTTGGACGGTGCATTCTAAGAACAAATTTGCAAAAACCTTTGACTGAATTGCCACCCAAGTTTAAATTAATGCAAACGATACCACCTTTAGCGAGCTGAAAGTTTAAATCATAGTGATATATCATACTAATTAAATTAAAAATTAGTCTTTATTTTTAAAACTACATAGATCTTGGGGAACAATAATAAATTTGAAAAAAGACCAAAATACCCAGACTTGTTCTTTTTGTTGATGTTTCTATAACTTGGTGTTAAGTTGTACGGCTGAGGATTCACAACAAAAAGTTCATGTATACATTATAGGAAATTGTAAACAAAGACCTTCTTGAGCAAATCACGCTTAAAGGTTTTCACCAAACAAGCTAGTCTACGCTCAGACTCATGTCACAAATTATTTTAATTTAGCGATGGGCTTGTGTGTTTGATCGATATCTATAATTTAGGATAATTTCTTAATGTGGTACAAACCACGTTTTGAGGGTTTAGCCTAGATAGGCTATATCTGTGCACATGCTTGACAGTTGCTGGGGAATTCTTGATTTTGTCTTTGTTAAGTATTTACATCTAACATTTATTTAGATGGTTAGTGATAATTGTCTATGCTGGGAAAACATAAGAAAAACTTAAGCTTAGGACTATATTCTAACGTGCCTGTATCAGTAGGCGTGGGAATTCAGAAAGGTAAAAAATTATTTTATGAACAGCTAGTTACACTTCGTCAAAAGGCTTCGTTTTATTGTATTAAGAGTGCCAAAAAAAGAGACTCAAGTAAAGAAGTAATTTAAAAACAGTATAAACTTGAATTTAAGATTTGTAGTCGCCTAGTGTTCCTTCCTCAACCAAAGAGTCGTGCAATTTCAATTTTTTGCACTATCGCTCAGACACAAACGTGATGGAAATCATACAATATAATTTAAAAAATCTATAATACATTTTGATTATTTAAATTTGATGTAATGGCTTAGTTTTACAATCTCGTCTATGCATACAAAAGTAGTTGCGAGATTTGTCACCCAAATTCTTTTTTGCCACGACTTCTTCTACCTATAGACACAATAGGACGCCGATTTTTTCCTTTGTCAACCACCATGCATAAAAACCTAACCAATTGAACTTTGCAAGGCTTTGTACAATAGATTTTTAAAGAGATTTTTTTTATCAGATCAGCGACACGGAATGTAGTTGTCTAATGCTCTGCTCAAGTTTGTGGGCATTAACCAAACTCAAGCTTTAAAAACAGTGGGATCATGTTAAATCAGATATAACATCTATGCTTTAATTGAGTTAACTCATTTTTATACAATTTGACTTGCAAAACACTGACTTTTCTATGTAACAATATCTATTTTTTAAAAAGCTGAGTTTCAATTTTTATTTTTGATTGAACTAGAAATTTTATATTGAAAAATACACTGTTAAACTGCTTTGCCGTGGTTGAACCAACCAACAACAAAAAAACTTTTTTTGTAAAACTATTTAGAGCCGCACCTAAATTTTACAATTCTGATGTATGCAATTACAAAAGAAAAAAAAAACTATAGAATCAAAAAAAAAAACATCCAGAAAAATATTTGGTATTAGAAACAATGCATCAATCTCACTTTAACCGTTTTTCATTTAATGAAATGTGTAAAACGGTGCAACTACTATAAAGAGAAAAAAGCAACATTGTCATGCAAATGCCGAAAGACCCATATTACACTTGATGGCTTTAATATTCGTTCTCGCAATGTCTCAAAAGTTTTTTAGTTTTTATTTTTAAGATGGCGTCTGATTTTTTTGTTTTAGAATTTTTAATAAGCAAAGAGCGTTATTATTGATGTGCAAGATTCCGGTAAAGAAAAAAAAAAGATTCCAGTTGATGTTTCTATCACGTTTCCAACGCTTCAATTTCAGAACGCTAACAAACTTTTCTTGTTTTATATTAAAACGTTGGTGATTTCAGACGGACAGCAACAATATAATTATGTGATTGTGACATTTCATACATAGTATCATTTACCATTATTTTTAACTTTTTTCAGTTAGTTGTCCTAATAATAAATACAGATTAGATGAAAAAAATTATAATTTTTTAAACCAAAGTTATCCCACTTATTGGGAGAGTCTGCACCATTTATTATTCTAAACTTTGTTCCGCTAGGATAGCGCCGAAATCTCCACAAACTTAAACCGTATGTCGAGAGAACCCTGGCAATAATCACCATTATAGTGTTCTACTAGTTTTAATGGAAAGACAAGACAGTTTAAAATTTTGACAGAGTACACTGTTTAAGTTGATCATAAAGTGAAGAGGCACGGGAACAAAACGTGAGACTTGATAACCGTTTCAATCCCCTTTTTGGAATTAAGTTGAACACTAATGTCAAGCTACTGGAAAAAAAAATATCTCAAGTTAACACTCACGTCATCAACAGTTTTAATGAAAATTATATCATTGTAGTTTGTAATTGCAATGTTCTTGGCCCATCAAGTGGGTTCTTGTGTCACATGGATCATGTTTGATATAAATTCTTTGTACATGTAGTTCTACCACTAGCAATTTTCTGCTTGTAAAACAGAAGCAAGTTGTCCCCATCAAGGCATCAAGTTTTCCAATATATGAACTTTTAGAATAATCATTATCTTCGTTTTGATTGCATATAAATTTGTGAAGCGTTTGAAACTTGCATTAAACCATGAAAATCTTTAGAGAAAGTCATATTGATAATTTCAAAATTAAACTTACAGTGCAAAATTGCAACTTAGTTTATTGTTGTAAGAAAGCATCAAAATAAGTTTTGGAAAAGTGAACAGAACCAATAATTTTAACCGCTTTTTTTATATTTCTGTGAGATAGTGTTAAACAGTACTAAAAAATTACATGTTTGTGAGCTATGTTTTAGATTTTTTAATTTTAAAACGGTAGGTGGAGAACTCTTAATTTCGATATGTTATTGATTTATCAAATTCTCATGCAAACTCCACACAATACTGAAAAAATTTCTCGAAGACAATAAAAACATTAAAAAGTTGAACAGCCCAGGTCTAGAATTATATAAAAATTCGAGCCAATCCACGCGCCACTAACCCATTTTTTTTTGAGTCTTTGGGAGTTTCCTATTAAGTTGAACCGCCGCAAAGAAAAAAAAAAATACACGACTGTTAAATAGGGGAATAGATTAACCATGGTCCAGCCGTTATTGTTAATAATTTTCTGTGCAGATTTTCAGTAAGCGGCTTTTTTTTTTTTCAGGGGTTAAAAACGATGGTCTTGGGTTCAAAAGAAAAAATATAAAAATATAGTAGCCCACTATCCGAACAATCTTAATAGACTTGAGTTAAAAATCCAAACAATTCTGAAAAGTGATTTGTGTTCATGTAGACTTAATGAAATAATGTTTCAGAATTGTTAGATAGACTGTTAAAATGAAAAAAAAAATCAATTTTTTAAGGTTTTAATGTTAATGTTGATAAATCTTGGTTTGTAAACCATAGACCTAGTCGTAGGAGTAATAAACTAATATTAAAAATCATGATTCACAAATGCATTACAATCAAGCCTAGTTAAATGGTAGACGAATAACTAAATTTGGTGAATCCAAAAAAAACACTTATTTTTCACATATACTAGACAAAGTGAAGCAAAACGTTAGATGCATTTAAAAACTAAAATTTGTGTGAAGTCCAAATCTTTTGTTATGTCTGAGTAACAAAAAGGCTTGAGGATCCACTACAAGTGAACAAAACTTTGTTTTAAGCTCTGTTTAGCAAGCTTTCTGAAATAACATGACAATTAAGAAAAAAAAACCATGGCTAGAATCACAGACTGTAGGTCCACATGAATATATTTAAAAATTTAACCAAAAAACCTGTTCTAAGCAATGTATCAAGTAGTGGCAGTGATATTTTCTAATTGTCAGGCGGCTATAATCAAGTTAACGCACGCTATATAGATGACGTACTGTTTTGAAGAAAATAAACACAAAAGAAATCTTGAATGCCCCGTTTTTTTTTCGAGGACAAAATAATCATGTATTAAAATTTTCAAATTTTATTTTTTTTTCTCTGGTGAACCGGAATATGAGACAGAAAAATATTAAAAACTAAAAAATTTCAAGTTTAAAGTATCAATAAAAAAAACTAGAACAGAAGAAATCCACGATTCACCGACCAATATATACATATTAAATCATCAAAAAAAAAATCGAGTTGAAGGTATACAATACCAAAATGTTTTAAACCTTTGACACACCCTAATAAAAGCAGGCGTCGATTCTACAGAAGTTTCGCTATTGAAAACATACAGTATGCAGTAACTGGTTAAGTGTTTCAGTTAGACACATAGCAGTATTAAACAAGTTCGTTAAAACCGGTTTTTTTATGAGTTTACCATTTTTTAAACACCCTTAAACATTATTCAACTGTTTTTGACTATTCTTTTTTGCCGCTATAGCTGTCACAATCTTTGATGGCGGTCCATCATCTATTATTCATTCAAATTTATTGTCGGATGCACAGACTCAAAAAAAGGGTCCTTTAAAAATTTCTCAAGCCTCGGGTTGTGCCACTTGAAAACTTAAGCAAACAATCAAAAATTTGAAGTTAAAGTCTAGGCTTAATAGATTTAAATCTAATGACTACGTACTGATGTCGCTATATGGTTTAATCTAGAACAACTGGAATGTAGAATAATTTAGAACAATAGAATCAAAAAAAAAAAAATAGGAGAAAAATTAAAAACGAGTGCCCGCGTAACAACTATAACAGACCCTATCACTTTTGCCGTTAGCTTTCATCAAGTGAATTTTTTTCTGAATTCTATAAATATGGTCCACGTACTAAAATTTGAGTGTTGAATATAATGGAAAACTTTTTTTTTTCTTGTTGTGTTGTCGAAAAAAATAGCAGTTAAGGCCTGAAATTCCGAATTTAAATGAAGACAAGTACCATGAAGTGGTATTTCTATCTAACCACGGTACGAACTTCTAGTACGGTTCACGCCGCACACTCCGGAGTTCAGGGGTGGCGGTTTCAAAGAGGCAAAAAAAAAAATTTTTGAAAAAAAAAATCTACAAACTACCTGTCAGTGTCAAAAGCCCGAATTTCAGTTTTGGCGGGCTAGCGAGACATGTCTAAATGGGCCAAGCTGCAGTTTGTTTTAATACTGTTGTTCCTCGAGGTTTAAAATTTTTCATTTCAAGATTATTGGATGATTCCTTAAACTCGCAAAGCTCCACAACGGTGCATTAATTTCCAAAATAAAAATTTTCTCCGATGAGATCGGTGAAAATGGTCAGACTTTGATCTAAAAAAGTAAAAAAAAAAAAAAAGTTGAAGTAATTGTCAAACCAGAACGTTTCTAATTTTTTTTTTTTTGACAACTAGGAACAATCTGGACATTAGTTAGTATATTTAAAATGCATGAAACGACTTTTCAGGAATCAAAGACTTTGATTTGTGTTAGTCCAAAAAAAAAAACCAGTTTTGTTGTTTTATTTTTCAAACCATAAATTTTTCAAGATAGACTTTTTTTTTCCCCCAGTAGACTATAAATCGTTCCTCGCGAATCACAGCTAACTCAAACAAGATTTAGCTTATTTTAGAGTATTTTAAGTAAAATCTAGATTAAAACAAAATTTCAGTCCAACAATATACACGTAAGGTAGAAAACTTTTTACAACCAGCATGTATTTATTTTTATTTTTGAACGAATGAATTACCTCACTAAATACCGTTATTTTGTAAGACTTTAGGAGTGAAAATAAATTAAACGGATTTTCTTTCTTTTACCAAAAATCACAATATAAGTAGTGGTAGTAGTATAATTCGTTAATCTTACACCAAAGCGTTACAAATACTGTAAATACAAAGTATCTAAAAGATATCTATAAAATATTTATAGCTAGTGTTTTAAAAAAAAACCACTTTTTCTTCACGAAATTATCCGAATTAGCCAATCCTCAGCACGCCTCAGTAATTTTTGTTTTCAATAATACCATTTTATCTTCACAACAACGTAACTAAACAAACACATGAAAAAAAAAAAAAAACGAGGAAAAAAAGTAAAAGAACAATTATCAAAAAATTGAAGAAAAAAAAGTAGTTAGGGGTCATCCCGGGTTTGATCCGGGGTCACCTGCAAGTACGAAACGAATCGTAGAGCTTCGATTATCACCCGAAGCAGGTATACTACCACTATACTAATGACCCATCTTAGTATTGCATTATTGAGATAAACCACATTTCACACCAGTCGCATCCTGATAATTTGTGCAACATTTAGTCATCAATTACGTAAAACAAACAATTTTGACTGCAGGAACCTGAGGTTTGTTTTTTTCTTTTTTTGTTTTTTTGAATAGCTTAGCGTTGAAAATGCTAAGTTGAGAGTCTCATAGAGATTATGCCACTTTTAGAGTCTCATTATTAAATATCCAAATGTTTTATGAAAATTTGTCTTCTTTGTCATTTTTTTGAGAGTGTGATCTTTTACATGTAATGACAATTAAAAGAAATTTTTATATCTACTTTGTTTTATTCAGAAGGATTGACTGACGCGATGATAAGTTCTTGATTTTAGATATGGCTTTTGGACAAGCGCTGATGTTGAACAGCTTTTAACACTATTTTTTTTTTCCTAAAATTGTTTTTAACTCTGACGTTTGATTTACAGAAATTAGACAAGTTTTTTCATTTACCACTAATTCATTTTTCTAATCTAGCACCTATGTAACTAATTACGTCTACATAATTATTGCTATGCTGAATTTTCTTTTTGTGACAATAGCTTTTATCAACCAAAGCCATGTACAGCGTCAAACAACAACAACTTTACAATTGATTTCAGTTTTAGAACCCGTTACAAATCTCCTTGATTTCTTATTTTTGAGCAACTTTGTGCTCTACCATTTTCAAATCAATCGCTTCCTGTACTTTCTGCAAAGAAGTCCCTAGAGATTGCATTAACGGTTCTAAAACAGTATCAATACATGACGGAGAAGTTGGGAAAAACAGTTCAGTTTGAGAATTAGAAAGACTTAAATAATCTTTTCTTTCAGTGGTGGCGGTAAACCGATTAGCAGAGTACCACCTGGAGAGATCAACAATTCCTTTAAAAACGCTTTTTTTGGAAGCATCACACAAATGATTTTCACCATCACGGTTTTCTTGTACAGATATTTGGAGGTTATTACAGCTTCTTTCAAGTTCATCTATATTCTTTAGAGACACTTGTAAGAATTGAGCATCGACTGTAATACATTTCAAAAACTCTGACAATTGCAAAACTAATTTCTCAAAGTTGGCAACTTGTATGTTTAGCTCCTTGTTTTTATTGAGAAAGGCGATGGAACCAGTTTCCAGTTGATTAACCAACCTTTGCACCAGTATAGTTACCAATCCGTCCTGTGTTCTTTCATTACCAAGTTTAGTTTTTAGAGAAGCTTCTTTTGCGTCTAGACTTATCATCACTTCTTCGCCCCTATTTTTGATTTCAGCAAAAGATTTGTTAAATTTATTCAAGCTTTCTTCAGTGTCTGCTTTAAATTTTATTCTAAGATCATTCTCAGTCTTATCACAAATAGACTTGATGTCATCTAGAATATTTTGTTGGTTAAGGCCAAGTTCTGAATGTTGTTTGTATATTTCTTCTTTGACCTGCTCTAATGATTCCAGCGTTTTGTCATTTTCACTCAGCTTTTTCAGTAACTGAAAAGGATTTGCTTGCAAACCCAGCTGAGAAAAGGCTGGTTTGGAAATAATTAATCTTGACTTTATTGTCTCCATTTCTTTTTCAATGTCAACGAAGTCATTTAAAAGTAGGTTGTATTTTAAAATCATTCCTGCAAGAGGGCCAGAAGTCAGGCTTTTATTAAATTTTTCGCCTTCTTGTGATAGCTTGGTAGTATTTTCATCAACTTGAAGCTGTAAATTTTGAACTGCAGTTTCTAAAGAACTGTAGACTTGGTTGGTATTTAATTTTTGCTCAGAGATGGTCTCTTGAAGCGTTTTAAATGTATTGTTGTAATTTCTTTCGACCTCTTGGAAATCTTTTTTTTGGGCTTGATTTAAAGCTTCTGCTGCCTGTAATTGGTCTGAAATGGCTTGGAACGAGGTAAAAACTTTTTCCATGCCAATTTCCATTTCACGTAGTTGCTTTTCATAAGGTTGAGACAATAAAGATTGGGGTTCTGTAAGATGTAACAAAACTTTCTTCAGGTTGTTTTCTTCCGAAACTGACTGATTAAATGAATTTCCCAGAGAATTGAGAATAGTAGAAATGCTAGTCGAATAGCTGCTCTCTAACTCATTTGAAACTTTTTCCATTTTACTGATTCGCGTGAGGATCTGGTCAGTTTCAATGACTGACTGATGAATCTGAGTTTCTAAGTCGTCAGTTTCAGAAGAATTGTTTTGAAAACTTGCAATTTCATCGTTGATAGAAGCCACATAAGTTGAAATCCCTTTTCCAATAAGCTGATCAAATGTGCTCTTGTCAAACGAATTTGCTTTTTTGCTAGTACTGTCTAGCTCAGTTTGAAATTCATCTACTTTTCTCTTTATGGTTTCCACTTTTTCTAAAAGAATAACAGAGTCTTCAACTATTTGAGATTTCGAAAGCTCAGCGTTGAGCGATTCAAGCGCGGCTCTTTCATTTTTAAACTCACTAGAAAAACTTTGAATTTTTCGGTTTTGGTCGTTGATTTTTTTGTTGATCTCACTAGCAGTACTCTGATAAATTTGTTTGATAACTTCAAGTTTTTTTTCTAGCATATCGGCTTTTTCTTCAAAAGTCGAGTTTGATTTCAAGAAATCTACACGTGGCTCATTTGTCAAATTGACTAAATTTTTTGTAGTCACATTAGGCCTTTCGTTTAGTTTTTGATTGATGAAATTTTTAATCTCTTTGTTATTTTGATCCATTTTTTGCATGATTGTTGTCCTAGTGGAAACAAATCTGTCTTTGAGCTCATTCCTCACAGCAGTGGCTGAGAAATTCTTGAACTCGCTTAACTCTTGTTCAATAAAAGCATAAATATTCTCTATATTTTTGAAATGTAAGGATGATGATGTGATTTCTGAGCTTTCAAATTGAGAAGAGTCAATCTTGAGTTCGAGCTCTTGAGAAAACTGGCTCACGCGATGATAAATAATTTTCAACCTTTCACTGGCGTCTGAAAGCTGGGAAATAACATGGTTAAAATTTTCGGACGTAACTGGCCTGTATGCAATTTCGTCTATGTGAGTGAGCTTTTCAAGCTCCACGAGAAGACTCGCGTTCATCTTAGAAATCTTGTTAAGTTGGGACTTGTAAACACTTTTTAAAGCAGACAGTGGTTCATCACTTTTGATATTTTCCAAACCTTGTGTTTCGTAGCTCTCCATAGCAATTACTAAACTAAGAACGCTTTGTTGAATTTTTTCGATCATGGATTCTACTTCTGCATCAAACCATTTCATTTCGTTATCTCCAATTGAATCAATTCTCTCGCTTTCGTCAAAAATGTGTGAATCTTTGCTATTAAAACTAATGCTGGTGTTCAATATAAACTCTTGTAACAAAGTCAGATTAGTCCAATCAGTGTAAAAGTTTGTCTACTCACCCCCTCTCATAGGGAAATCGCTCATTTCTGTGGGTGAAGAAGTAACAATCATTGGAAAAAAAACTTTTTGTAGAGAACAGAATGAAATAATGGTGAATTAGAAAGAAAAAAAAGGAAAAGAAAAAACGAAATCTAAAGAGAGCAAAATGTTTCTCTGTTAAAAAGTTTTGAAAAAATAGTAACAAAACAAGTGTTGTAAAGAACGTGTATTATGTTTTTACACGTAAAAAATACCACCAAACGAGAGTCAAGTCTAAACCGCAATTCTCTATTCATACCATTAAAATAAAAACCGGCCCAGTCTTATCATGTTTAAACTCAACATCAGTTTTTTGCTTAACTCTATACTTAACCTGGTTTGTCTTTTTCACAGCTTTGAAGTATGTTTTATGATAAGTTTAATCTTCTCATTGATACTAAAAATTTTTTTTTCAATGAAGACATTTAAACTATAAAGAATAGACACTATTAGCGGAGCTGTGCCATCCTCTATAGTTTTTATATATGGATTTGCTTCAATGGCTCCGAATTTTTTAAGAGCTTATTTTGCATGACAAGGACAACCCACCAAGATCATCACTATAATGTGTTAGGTCGGGCGGAATGGCGTGGCAGTAAAATCTTTGCAGACTGACTTTGAAGTAGCAGTATATAAGTAATACTTGGCAGCTTTAGTCGTGCTTTTATATCTGTAAAGTCATGTGCTGTAATAAACAGCTAAAAACCATTAAATGAAAAGTGAATGCTTTCATTTAGCTACACAAATGAATAAAAACTTTTGCTATGCAACGTTTTGAACGTTTAAACAGCTTATTTAAAAGCGATTGCAGCAATTGATCTCAGTCTTGTTCTTATTGTAAATAAACCTGTTTTTAAAAAAAAAAAAAATCGCGTCAAGCTCAAATCTTTTTGCAATTTCACAAAAAACAGCATCTACTGTAATGTATTTTTTTTTTTTTTGAGCGCGCGCGTGAACTTTATCTTTAACGTTTCGCGTTTTTTTTTTTTTTTCAATTGTTCTCTCAAAAGTAAGCTTTCATAGGGTAGGGGTAACAAAAATCGCGTTTTTCATTTCTTTATTAGGCAAGTTAATGGGGGAAAAACGCGTGAAATCTGAAATTTGATGTTGTTTTTGTTTACTTTTTTTTTTTTTTTCTTCCCTTTTTTTATTTTTTCCTTTCTTTTCGACTCTCGAAATTTTTTTCAACATAATTTTTTACATTTATACACTTTTATTACTGCCGCGAAAGGTATCACAAAAAGAAAGAAGAAAAAAAAATGAATTCTGCTCTTCTGCCTTCGATTAATATCGATGTCAATTACAAAGATATTAAGGGTAAGTCACGATAATGTCGGCCAACCATTGATGTTTGTATTTTCGATCTATACACTCAAACTAACAAATTATCCCAGATGTCTTAACATCATTTATGAAAGAGTTTAAAGAAGGCTCTGGAAAAACTCAGGATGTCGACATGGATCAGCCCAATATTGATGACTACTACATCCTTCCCAAGTACATGAATATTCTGCAAAAAGTCTCTAATCGCGAGGTTGATACTATTCTGATTGAACTGGACGATGCAAAAGCCTTCTTCTCGCAGCGCGACACGGAAGAAAGTACAGACACGATGAAAGTTCTTGATCACGTTCTGCAAAATTGCTCAAGATATATTGAGCTTTTTTCGCAGATTGCAGATGAAATTATGCCTGCGCCGTCAGTTAATATGACTTTCAAAGACTCCGTGCTTGATGTCATCCTGCATCAGCGTCGGCAGCGAAATGAAAGGATAGCGCAAGAGCACGCTAACAATGCATACATATCAGGCGATCCTAATCAGCCCAACCCGCTAGCAAACGATGATTCAGACATGTTCCCGCCTCAGCTCACCAGAAGATATTCGTTATACATCAAGCCTCCCACAGAGGCGACTCGCACTCCCATCAAGGCTTTTGCCGTCAGAGAGGTCAAAGGCGAGGCTCTTGGCCACTTGATCACTGTCCGTGGTATTGTTACCCGTGTCTCTGATGTTAAACCTGCTATTCAAGTCAACGCTTACACATGCGACACCTGCGGCGCTGAAAACTTTCAGGAAGTCAAGTCAAAGCAGTTCATGCCTCTGACAGAATGCACCTCCGAGCAGTGTGTACAAAACAACTCTAAGGGCAAGCTCTTCATGTCTTCCAGAGCGTCTAAGTTTTTGCCATTCCAAGATGTTAAGATTCAAGAATTGGCTAATCAAGTACCGATCGGACACATTCCACGCACGCTGTCTGTGCATTTCAGCGGCAACATTGTTAGAGAAGTGACACCTGGTGATGAGGTTGATATTAGCGGTATTTACCTGCCCTCTCCACTAACAGGCTTTAGAGCGCTAAGAAACAGCTCACTACTGACGGAAACCTATCTTGAAGCACAGTATGTGCATCATCACAAGAAGCACTATAGTTCGCGCGAGCTGGATGACGCAACCCACGAGCGCATTTTGGAGCTCAACTCTGACCCTAATATCTACGAACGCCTAGCCAAGTCAATTGCACCTGAAATTTACGGTAACATTGATGTCAAAAAAGCTCTTTTGATGGTTCTCGTCGGCGGTGTCACTAAGGAAATGGGCGATGGTATGAAGATTCGTGGTGATATCAACATTTGTTTGATGGGTGATCCTGGTGTGGCCAAGTCGCAGCTGCTAAAGTATATTTCTAAAGTTGCCCCGAGAGGTGTGTACACTACCGGTAGAGGTTCATCTGGCGTCGGTTTAACAGCTGCAGTGATGCGTGACCCCGTCACAGACGAGATGGTGCTTGAAGGTGGTGCACTTGTCCTTGCTGACAACGGTGTCTGCTGCATTGATGAGTTTGACAAGATGGACGATAGTGATCGTACCGCTATTCATGAAGTCATGGAGCAACAAACTATCTCTATTTCCAAGGCCGGTATTTCTACAACGCTGAACGCGCGTACTTCGATCCTGGCTGCTGCAAACCCGCTGTATGGCCGCTACAACCCACGCCTCTCGCCAGCAGAGAATATTAATCTGCCGGCCGCACTGCTGTCGCGTTTTGATCTTGTGTTTTTGCTTCTGGACACGCCGAGTCGTGAAAGTGACGAAGAGTTGGCTTCGCACGTCACATACGTGCACATGCACTCACATCACCCTGCACTCGGGTTTGAGCCTATTGAGCCTAACACTATTCTACAATACATCTCGGTGGCGCGCCAACACCGACCTGTTGTGCCTAAGGAGGTTGCGGATCACGTTGTTGCGGCGTACGTGCGTATGCGCCAGAACCATAAGCGTGACGCCGACACGAAACGCCAGTTTGCGCATACTACGCCACGTACGCTTCTCGGTGTGCTGCGGATAGCCCAGGCACATGCGCGCTTGCGCTTTGCTGATGTGGTCGACATTAACGACGTCGAGGAGGCTCTACGGCTGATGGACGTGTGCAAGGCTTCGCTTGCGCCTAACAGCGATGGTCTTGGCAGCGAGTTTGACCGTGACTCGACCACCACCACACGCATCTACCGCATCATCCGTAATCTTGCTAACGGCGACGGCTCTTCTTTCAACCCCATGTGGAACATGGAAACGATCCGTGAGCGCGTCTACTCGCAGGGTTTTACGTCAGACCAGCTCGACGCCTGCATTACTGAGTACGAGAGTCTGCATGTGCTTCAGGTCGTTGATAACGGCCGTGTGCTCATGTTTGTTGAGTAAAAGAAATAAATATAAAAGGCCAGCGCCAGGAATGCACTTTGCCTTGTTTGGATTTTTTTTTTAGTTCTTTTTTTTTTCTTCTTGCTTTTTGTATAATGTTTATTGTTATGTTTTAATACCATGTCTTTTTTGTTTATCACAACTCCATTAAAACAGAACAATGCTTTAATGTATCATTTAAACAAATGAATCGTTCACCAAAAATTAGTGAAAAAAAATTTGTAAATTATAATATAAATTAATCGTTAAGTGCATGTGCCTCTACCCAGAAGTGCGACGCATTGTATCTAGCCAGAATATCCTTCGCTTCCTGCTCCGTTTCAGTGGACCGCACGCTCCAGCGGTTGAAATTGTTGACCTTGAGCTCACCCATCCAGATTAGCGAGCACTTATTCGTAGCCATATCAACTAAAACTTCCGGAGTTGCCGAAGCTCCGTCATCCGTACTTCCTGCTACCTCTTGCGAGACCACAAATGGTTTATCTGTATTAAGATTGTCGTCAGGCTGATCTCGCGGCGGCGCTTTCTCAGTCCACTTGATTCTGTTCAGTAATAAGTTTTTGTAATACTTGACAGCATGGTAACCACCTTCTACCACAACAAGGTTAAAACTTGGGTTGAACACTGTTATACCAGTAAGCGCCTTCTGCTGGGCCACAACATTGACCTTGTATTTATGTTTGGGGTCACCAAGATACTTGATTTTAAACGCAGCACAGTAAATTCCATGTTTGTCCTTGTCTGCCTCAAGTTTCTTTTGAATTTTCTCATGACGCTGCTCAGCCGTTAGCTTTCGCTCCTGGTTCATTGTGTTGTGGTCTTCTGCACGCTGCGCAATGTCTTTCTTTACTTTCAGCTCGACTTGCGTGGGATCCTTAATAGCCTCGTTCGTAAGAACTGACATTAAATTCGACAGCTTGACCTTGGGAGGCGGCGCGGGATCGAGACCAAGTCGAATGCGGTCCTGCTTTTCTTTGTGCTTTTCAGCGCGTGTGTTTTTCCTCAGCCGTTTCATCTCTTTTTTCGTCAAGTGATATTTAATCTCCTTTGGCTGATACTTTTCCCAGGGCGCGGGGATTGGAACTGGGTGTTGAATATAAATAGTAATTGGCTTGGTGTTAATTCGATCTGTTGCATAGGTTTTCCGACCGGTGCTGTCTTCTTGAAGAAGACCCTCATCCCACCATTCAACAGCTGGAGGCATTTCTGGACGAATAGACTTTTCGTTGGCAATGGCGTCGGTCTCGATACCTTCAATTTTATGGCTGTTTCGTCGGCGTTCTTCTTCTTGCTGTCGCTCAAGCTCGGCTTGTTCAGCTTGACGCCGAAGCTCATTCGCTTTCTCAATAAACTTGCCGTGGGGATTGAAAATAAGACCGCGTCTTCGCTGCGCTTCTCGTCGAGCAGATCCAGTCACTTCCAAATTTTCATCATAATAAATGTTACTGACAGGCTTGATCTCGACCCGACTCTGTGCAGCTGCGGCTCCCTTTTTGGATCCGCTCTTCCAGTTACCGTTATTGCCGCCATTGCTGTAGTTGTTATTGTTGCTGCCGCTGGGCTTGCTAAGTGAGCCAATCGTAGTGGGATCAGATCCCAATAATAGAGGATGAATTGCTGTTTTTAAACCGCTGCCAAACTTGTTTGTCTCTGATTTAGCGGATTGTGAAGTCAGGTTAGCCTCCTTTTGCAGCGCCAATCTAGCCTTTATGGCCTCTACTCTAGCTGAAGTCAAATTTAACGGTGGCGGAGGCTTGGATGCAGACGATGAAGGTGGAGGAGGGGGTGGTCTAGAAGCTGGAGGGCCACCAGGGCGTGGGGGTGGCGGCCTCGAAGCCGGCGGCGCCGGTCGCGATGATAAAGGAGGTGGAGGCCTTGACGCTGAAGAAGGAAAAGACTTCAAAGTTGGAGGCACAGGTGATTTGGTTGATAGAGCCGATGCCCGTGCATTCGCAGCAATTGCCTGTGCCTTGGCCTTGGCCTCAGCTACCATCTGCGCCGGGCTCTTTCTAGGTGGTGGAGGCTGTAGAGAAAAAAAAAAAAAATGTTAGCTCTCCAAGTACTTTAGATTTCATAGTTTAAACAATAATTACTCACAGTATGCTTAAGCTTTTTTGACGGTGGTGGCGCGTCCAGCGGCACGTACCTTTTTCTATTGTTCCCGCTCATACTTGTCCTCTGTAGAGATCTGGACTGAAATATGGTGGATATCAGAGGATGAGTGAAACAATCAAAAATTTAACGACAAAAGCTCAACGGTTAGGGTTGTTTTGTAAAGTCCCAAGCAGGTTTTTTTTATTTTCTTTTTTGTTTTTTGGTCCCAACTGTAAAAAAATAAAAAAGTGCTAATGGATTTCATTTCTTTTTTTTTGGATGTTTGATTCCAAAGTGTGTTTGAATCCCTTCTTGATTATGATTCAGCGACAGTCTTTGAACTGCTTACCTCTCTACTTCTAACACTTTTTTTTTTTTGATTAAATAACGGCAAATTAATGAAATCTCCAGCTTTATCTTCCAACTGGAAAGCTCTTCAGAGCCGCCTGAAGGCTTCTTCTTTCTCTACTTCTGCATCAACAACCTCTACTACTAATACCACCACAGCATGTAAAGTCTCCAAGACTCAACCCAAGTTCAAATCCAAATCACGCTCTTCCAAGCTCAAGACCGCTATTACAACAATATCTCCGGCATCATCTGCTCAAAATGTTCGTGCTCTGTCTACTGCGGCTTCTATAGCAACACCTACCCTCGCAAAAAACATGACTGAAGGATCATCCAGCCTCCACCAACAGCTACTAACGCTGCAACCCGCGTCCGCCGGTGCTGTCAGTAGGACTGGAAATCACGTCGCCCTGGACTGCGAGTTTGTGGGGTCTAAGCGTCCCAATGGTCCTGAAATATCTGTTCTTGCTCGCGTGTCTGTGGTCAACTACTATGGCACCGTCTTGATGGATGACTTTGTTAAGCCAGATCCCGACCAGCGAATCACCGACTTTCGCACCTGGGTCAGCGGTGTCACGCCCAAAGACATACTTTATAACCCTAATGCAATAACATACAAAGAGGCCGTCAAAAAAGTAACCGGTCTTATTCATGAGCGCACGCTAGTGGGCCATGCGCTGTCGCAGGATCTCAAGGTCCTCCAACTTACACACCCTCAGTTACTCAAGAAGGACACCTCTCTGTGCCTGTTTTTTAAGAAGCAAGCTGGAGTCCGTGGTAGAGCTAAGCCCAGTCTAAAAAAGCTTACGGCTTTACTGCTAAACGAAACTATCCAGACTGGCCAGCATTCTTCAGTTGAAGACGCGAGAGCCGCCATGCTGCTCTACCGTAAGTTTAAAGACGAGTTCTAATAAAGCAACTAATTTTTTTTTTTTTTTTTTTGATCTAAAAGTTTTTACTCGCCTAAATGTAAAAATGGAGATCATCAAATTCTGACAATAATGATAATAATGATAAATAAACTAGTGTACGTTAAAGCATTAAAGTATTATGACAGCACTATAGAGATACATCAAATACAAAAAAAAAAGATTTATGGAATTTTAATAACCCAGCACATAAATAATAGTAAGTTTTCTCACTAAGACAACTAAAGGATGCCAATCATCGTCGTTGATGTGAGTTGAGAAAAGGAGGAGGCAGTCCGCGTTCGTTACTCTCCTTTGACAAGTATTCGTAAACTCCGTAAGATGGATCGGCAGGAGCAGCTTGCTGTCCAGAAGTGCTCAATGGAAGTTCACCTCTAGCGTTAGAGAAAAACGATGAGTGCTGAGCGACTTGATCGACAGCCTGATCAGGTGTGCGTAGGTGGTTGTACATGTTAAACGGCATTGGCTGACTAGTGATTGAGTTGGAATATATAGACGACTCTGTGGGTGCCGTTGTTGTATTGAGAATATTGGGACCATTTGAAGAAGCGCCAAAACTCATTCGGCCACTCAACGAGGGCAATGAAAGGTATCCTGAGCGATTGGAAGATGGCTCAGAATTATAGGGAGGCCCGAGCGTAGAAGCTGTAGAAGATTCAGCAGAAGGGCTGCCAGACCCTCCATTTCGATCTGAAAACATTTTTGAGAAAGGTCGAGAAGCACCATTAGGAGTGATTCCTGACAACGAAGGAAGCAAGACCTGTCCTTTAGAGTTCTGCGTAAACGAAGAAGAAATAGGAAGAGCTGCTGGTGTAATTGACTCTCTTGCTGCATCATACCATCCAGTTCTATCAGGCTGAGGAACAGATGTGACCACAGGCTGATTAGACTTCACTGGAGCAGGCGTAGAGTGATTATCATTACTAGAAACAGGGTTAAGCAGGTTAGAAAGAGAGTTAAGTCGAGAGCTCGGGGCAGAGTAGGTGTTAACTGTTGATAAGTATGATCCAGTGCTAGCAGGAACAGTAGTAGAATTGTTGTACGAGCGAGCAGGCATATCAGTGATGTTGGACAAAGCCATTCCTCTGCTACCGCTAGAAACCGTACGTTGATGGCTAAGACCACTTTGGATTTCACCAGAAATCTGATTGTAGGTTTGACTGTAGTAAGCAGCCTGGCTCTCCTGCTTTTTCTCGACCTGCTCCTTCTCTTTCTGCTGTGGCATATAATACCCACCATTGGTAGTAGCAGTCAGGGTTTGTCTAGGCATGTAGTATCCGGGCCTAGCAGTGGACTCCAAAGGCTTACCAGAAGGTAAAAAGGGAGTACTAGAAGCAGTCGCAGAAATTCCGCTATAAGAAAACGAAGTCTTGTTTTCCGTACTGTAACTTTGAGTTGGAATGGTAGAAGGTTGGTGCTCTGCAAGCTTGGGCAATGTTTTGATCTGATTCTGAGGAGATGAAGATCGACTCAGTGCAGGTGGTACAGGAAGCGTTCTACTAGTTCCGGATAAAGAAGCAATAGAAAGCGGCCTAGAGTGATTGGCTTCTTCAGAGGTTTGCAACAGGCTTTGAATGGAAGAATGGACAGGTCGAGGTTGAACAAATGAAAATGCTTGTTGTTGATATAGCTGTGGTTGAGGCTGGTGATGCTGGAATGGTTGTGATTGTGGCTGAGACTGAGGCTGAGGTTGAGACTGGGGCTGGTGCGCTTGCGACTGTTGAAAAGTAGAAGGACTCGATGTTCTATTCGTGTATCTCTTGTCTAACGCATTGCGAAGAGCGGCCTCAGCAGATGATGGTTGTTGAGTAGATAAGTTGTTGAGCCTCAAATCTTCGCCGAGGTTTGATGGCGTCACGGACCGCTGAACAGGAGTTGAAGCAGTCGAGTTGCTGCGAGAATGGGTGGTGTCGCCTTGGTTCTTGCGCTTACGGACATCAAGATCAATAATATCTGGAGGAGCAGGAACAGGAATGTCTTTTGCAATTTTTTCATCGGTCTCGGCCGCTAACTTAATCCACTCCTGATTTTTAGAACAGTGGTTCTTGACCATAACATAACTCTTAGTCTTGAAATGTTTAGCAATCTTAGTCCAGTTCGAACCATATGAAAGAAGTAACTGCTGGAATAGGCTATTTTCAGAGACACTCCAGTAACTCTTTTGCTGTGAAGAACCAGGAGCGTCAGAGGCTTCGGTAGAAGGAGCATTTGCATCAGTACTCTCGCTTTCTTCGGTTTTCTTCTTCTCTTTCAAAGACTTTGCGGCGGCCCCTCTAGGCTTCTTCACACGCTTGCGAGTTCCTTCTGCTGAAGGATCAGCATCAGGAGCTGGGCGTTTGCGATCAGGTTCATCCACTAACTTAACAGGAACTGTAGGCACATTGCCATTAACCTCCGCCTTAACAGGAACGTCAGAAATAATCTCTTTATTAGTTTCCTCGTTTGCAAGAGCAAGCTCTGCAGCATTGCGAGCAATCGCCTTTTCTTTTTCCTTTTGAGCCTTTTTGCGACCCTTTCTCGTAGTGCGGCGATTCCGATTGAGCAGAAGTGACTTGTAATCGACTTGCTTTTTAGTCTGGTAATAATGCAGCACACAGTCGTTGAACGAACGTATACCACCCATGACTTTGGAAATCTTACCAAATTGTTTGGGCGACATTACGTAGGCTTCACAAAACGCTTCATGTTCTTCGGGTGTGAAGTTATCGACATTATCAGACATCAAACGCTTGTAAGGAATAGACTTGTCGGCCACAAAGTTGTTAGTGTCAACGTATCGAATCTCGTCGCGCTCAATGGGATCGAATGTTAAAGAAGGAACAACAGCAGAAGTGAGCTTAGCTCTGATTGAAGGATCTTTTGCGCTCTCTCGCTCAAGGTTAGCAAGAATCTCCATGTACTCGGCCTCACTTCGAACAGTATCACCATAATTACGGCTTCTTCTTGAGCTTCCAGACGTATTGGAGTCGATTAAAGGCATCATCACATTCTCTTGTTTGAAAGGAATGAAATTGTTAGAATTTTCCATAGCTTTACAGTATCTCAGCCAAGTCATTTTTAATGTTTTGAACCTTTTTTGGTAGTCGACAGAATCCTCATGCAGTTGCTTCTTGTGTTCAGAAATCTGATCAAAAAGAACTTTGCAAATTTTGAAATCATTTGTTCTCTGATTTTGCAAATAGAATGGATACTCTTCCAAAGACTTAATGGGCTTGGACAAAATGTACTTCATGTCGGCGCGTAACTCAGACTGAGAAAGTTGTTGAATGTCATAAATACCCTGCTCAAGCTTGTTAAGAGGAAATGTCAGTGGTAAGTCGTCTTTTTCTCTTAACATTTTTAATGGCCGTTTTTCAAGAGGTGGAATTATAGCAGTTTTAGAAAGTAACACACAGTCAGTCTTTGGAAGCTGTGAATCGGATTCCTTAGGATCAGTTTTTTGTGTGACAGGGTTTTCTTCATCAACTTTCACTACCTTGTCATCATATATTGAAAGATCAGTCCGACATTTTGTGTCTATCTTGGATGCCTCAACAGTGGCAGAAGAAGGCTCAGCATCAGTATTATTCTCTGATTCTGTAACATCAAGATTCTTGAAAGTCAAATTCTTGGTGGTACCTTCTGGAACAGAATCATCAATTGGAATTGAATTGCCAGTATCTATAGCTTGTCTGTCAACAGTAGCATTGCTCTTAAAAGATTTAGTTGCCGTGGCATTAGGTATTAACCCATTTGTTAAATCTTTTTGAGAAATGTGCTTAGGCGTATCTGCAATACCGCTTTTGGGTTCTGTGATAGAATCACAGGTAGGATTGTTTTTTGACTTAGAAATTGACTCAAGATTAGACTCAACTTTTGACACATGCTGAAACTCGGACTCCGACGCAGGCTGAGACTCGGACTTCGATACAAGCTGAACTGCAGGTTGGGACGTGAGCTTTGGCACAGGCTGAAACACAGGTTGGCAGTCAGGCTTGGAATTAGGCTTAGAACCAGTCTTCTGCTTAGGTTGTGATACAGACTTGGAATCTAACTTTGATTCAAAATCGAAGTCAGGCTTAGAATTGGTTTGATGCTGAGACTCATGTTGAGCCACAAGATTCAAATCAGGGTTAGATTGAAGTGTTGATTGGGAATTGGTGTCGATTTTGGATTCAAGATTCAGTTCAGAATTTTTGACCTTCTCCTGGGTCTTCAAGTGGCACATAGCATTGTCACTGGCTTTATGTTTGAGTTCAGAAACTGACTTTACAATAGGCTGTGACTTCAACTCAAGATTTGAGTGTATATTGTTTTCAGGAATTGTTGAAGGTTTTGACTTTGAATCAAGTTCAGCTTTAGACACAAGGTTTGTCTTAATGGCAGAACGAGACTTCGGCTCAAGCACAGATTCAGGTTTCAATCCAATGTTAGGCATTACCGTTGATTTAGGCTTTTCTTTGACAACAGGCGCGGTCTTCGACTCGAGACTCGATTTTAGTGAATTCTCAACTCTAAGCACTGTTTGCGAGTCGGGCTTCAATGTAGTAGGATGCTTTATAATGGATTCAGATTTTGACTTAACAGAGTGCTCACTTTTTGCCTCAGGCTTAGGTGTAGCTGCAGTTTCAACCTTGGATTCAGGTCTTGACTTGGCTATAGTTTCAACCTTAAGTTCAGGTTTCGGCTTGGTGATGGAGTCGGTCTTGTTAAAGCGTTTCGACGTAGCTGAAATGTTTCCCGACAGTTCAGATTTTGACTTAGTGAGAGGCTCAGGTTTCAGCTCAGGCTTTGACGAGTGTCCAGAAAAGTTAGCTTTCGATTCAGCTTTTGGCTTGGCATTATTATCACCATGCTGAGAATCTTTTAACTTATCGGAGATGGTTGGCGAGCTCTTAGAAACAGAAGCTTGATCAATAGATGCAACAGGCTTAGACAACGGCTTAGGAAACGGTTTAGGCTTATTTCCAAAACTTGCTGCATTAGTCTTCGTCGTTGATTCAGTACGAGGTTTAGAAACCGAAGAAGCTTTCAATGGAGCTTTAGAGTCTAATGTAGCGTCGGACTTTTTCATGATTACTGACTTCACAGGTTCTGATGCAACTGCAACAGTCGACACATTACTCGAAATATCGCGGGGACTTTTGGCCTTTTTCTCTGTCTCCACAAAAAGAGTCTTCTGATAACTGTTTTTGTTCGCATCAGACAAATTGGTCGGTTTTGCTTTTTCTTTGACATTTAACTTATTGTCAGTTTCCTGTTTTGAGCTATCACCAGCTTCAATAGAAGAAATCCGAGAGAGCGGTCTCTCTTTCTTTTCATCGACATGTTCAAACTTGGAAGTGTGGATTGGCAAAACTTCGGCTTTTTCAGACTTTTCTTTTCTTGGTACTTTGACCTTGCTAAAAATATCACTTTGTAATTTAGGTTTGTTGGAAGAGCTGCCGTTTAAAGTATCAGAAGATGATATGCTAGTGGCTGATTTTTCGGATTTTAGAGGCGCTGGTTTAGCGATGGAGTTTTTCAGAACTTCGTGTAGATTTGGCTTGGAGCTTGATGAAGATGCAGATTTGGAGCGGGAATGTTCCGCCGGTGTGGTACTAACGCTATTGTGAATTGAATAGTAAGAAGAAGCTGTTGAATCGAAAGATCCTGGTAGTGAAGATGTTCTTTGAATCGATGATGCTGGTGGGGTAGTAACAGATGATCGGGCGTTTGATATTTTGGGTCGAGGCTTTTCCACCTGTTTGGAAGAACTTGCTGGCAGAGGTTTTGAAACAACTTTGGTTGGACGTTTATTTTCGGACTCACGTTTTTTAGCAGGCTCACCATTTTCTCCAAGCAAATGAGGAAAAAGATCGTCTGACCCAGACTGAGGTCGTGATGTGGGCTCTTTTCGCAAAGATGATGAGCTTTTATCGGAAGATATAGAGTGGTTGGGTGAATGATCAGAGGCTCTGCCTGAGAGCGATTTAGAATTTGTGGGTTGCTCCAAAGACGATCCAGGACGTGAATCTGCTGGTTTTGTGCTAATCGAATTTGATGTAGAATCGTGCTCATCTCGGAAAGATCTATACTTTTCTCTGTCAGAACTGCTAGGTGGGGCATATTCACGTCGTTTAGAAGGTGGTGGGTAATCTGGGCCTCTATCCTTTAAGTAAGGATCATATCTGCTGTCTTTAGTGTACGGATCTCGGAGCGCACCGGGCCTATCGCGATCGTAGCGAGAATGCCGTCCGTCGCGCTTGTCACGAAGGTCGCGTTCGCGGTCCATCTCCCATAATCGATCTCTATCTGACCAATGTGTGCGCATGTTGTAGGAGCCACCTCCTTCAGGAGGAGATAATGATGATGGAGGCAGTTTTCGTCGTTCATCTGGTAGAGGGCGTCGTCTACTTTCAAATTCTCTAGGCGGTCGTCTATTGTAGTAGCCTGGTTCCAAGTGTCTGTCGGAGAAGCTTGGAGGTTGCCCTGAGGCGGTTGACTTGGGTGGATGGTATTCTTCAAAGGAGCTGTTAGAAATAGAACGTTGTGTGCGGGTATGCTGCCAATTTTTATTTGATGAGTTTGTTGGGTTGCTTGCATTAGAATTTGAAGATGCGATGGCGTAGTCCTGGCGGCTGGCGGCTCGTTCGGAAGGAAAAGAAGGGTGAAATGGCCTATCAGAATACCTGTTTGGGTAAGAAGAGTCAGAGCTGTAGCGTGATCCGCTATTAGCAGGTAAAGGTGGAGGCCCGCTCCTCGATAATGGTGGCGGGTAGTCGTTAGCAGGCGGGGGGCGTGAGCTGTATGCGTAGTCTCTTCGTGATGGGTATGATGGTGAAGGATCTCGTCGCTTGAAACAATAAGGTTAGAGCAAACTCTGGAGCAACACTAGAAAAGAAGAAAATAAAACAATGATAACACGAAGAAAAAAAAAAAACTTACAAAGTCGTTGAAATTCCTCTTTCGCTTGTATTCAGCGGCGGCAGCCTCTCGTTCCCTGATCTCACGATCTTTTAATTTGCCATCTGACCGCCGCTCCCTGTTGCTAGGGTAGTTGGACGAGGGCGGAAAGTGGTTTGTAGGTGGAGGAGGCATTTTTTTGTTGATAGTGAGAGTATGTTAGTAGAGAGATGATTCGCAAAGTGATGATCTGGAAGTAAAAAGGTGGTTAGCAAAGCAAGTCTTTTATCAAAATTTACAGAGCATTTGAATGACCGCAAAGATGGCGAAATGGCAACGGTAATGGTACATCTTGGAGGAGAGAAAAAAAATTTTTTGGAAAATCTTTATTTACCTTGTCTTCATTGTCGAATGAGTGTGAGTTTTAAATGGTGGAGAATAGAACAACGCGAAAATGTGAGACTATTCTTAGTTTATTTCGAGATGAGAGAGGGGGGAGAAGAAGAAAAACAGACGATGTGCACAATGAAAGAATGGTTCTGGCGGTCTGACTGTGGTAATGCAAAATAATTGGAGCGCTATGGAGATTGACGATGGCTAATTTGATAAAAGGGAATGAGAAAAAATGAAATAATAACAAGAAAAAAAAAAAAAAGTAAGTAAAAAAATAACAAAATAATAAAAAGTAGAGGTTTTAATTTTTTTTTTTTGGTGGTGTTGGAGATTCAAAGATTTGAAAATTTTAATAAAAAAAAAGCAACAAGGATTTAATAAAAAGAAATAAAAATGAAAATAAAATTAAAAATAAAAATTTATTAATAAACGAAAAAAAATAAATTAATTTTAGAATATTACACGTTGATTGAAATAAATTGTGTTAAATTGTTAAATCATTTTTTTATTTATGCTAGATTGTATTAAATCATAATATTTATGTTTTTTGATTTGTGCTAGATTACATCAAAAATTATTAAATTAAATTAAATAATGTTAAACAATAATAACTGCTGTTTGTAAAATTTAACAAATTTAACAAATTTAATATTTAATAATAAAAATTACCAATAAAAGCAGAAAAAAAGCCAACTGTAAAACAAAGAGGCGGCTTTAAACCTTTTTTTTTTTTTTTGTTTTGTTTTTTTACGGGTTTTTTTTTTAAAAAAAGGAACAACAATTCATCAACAAAATAATTTAATAAAATAATAAAAATAATAATAATAATTAATTATAGCATAGTTTTAAATTGAAATATCATTTATTACACAGTATTTACACAGTATTCATATATATATACATGTTTATTGGTAATTGGCATTCCAACCTTTTTGATTTTATATTTTGACAGTTTTTTTTTTTCTTGTTGATTCCAACGGCACCAACAGCCAACAAACGCCTGCCATCACTAAAAAATTAAATTCAATAATAACACACACACACACACACACCCTAAGCTGTACATGACTAATGACCCCGCAGAGCTTGGTTCCAAAACTCACACTCCATTCGGGTCGCCGTTGCAAAAATTTCAACCAGTTTTTCAATCTGCGTATGTGAAATATTAGTAGCATGGTCTTCAAGAATTTTGCGTCCTGCCAAAGCTGCCTGCTCAAATTCTTCTCCAGTATAGTCTTCTACCCATTTCCAGTAGCGGTTTTTTTCATGGCCGTGAACTGTTGCCGGGTTTTTTAAAATGTTGTCTGCAGCCTGGCCGTAGCCAAGAAGGCAAGGCGACAGAGCCACCTGCAATGACAGCCAGTCTTCCCTGCTGCCAATGTCAAGAATGTAACGGGAGTAGGCAAAGGTAGCAATACCTTCAGGCTCGTTTTCCAGCTGATCCACTGAGATTCCAAACTTTTCACAGTACGAAATGTGCATTGACTGCTCTTGTGCAATATGATCGATAATTACAGCAGCTTCCTGGATGGTTTTCATGTCGTCTGATTTATATGCAGCTAAGCCGTGGCAACGGGCATAGTGCTTGAGATAAACATAATCCTGGCGGAGAAAGTAGATAAAAGAGTCCATGGAAAGCGTATTGTTGCCAATCTGCTGGGTAAACGGGTGATTGATGTAAGTCTCCCATAGTGGCTTGACCTTGGGGTGGTTTATCAAGTAGTCAACAAACTTTCCAGGAGTAAATTGGCGTCGTTGGATATTATAAATGTGATTAACAGGGCCATGACCGGATCCTAAAGGAAATGACGAAAATATGGCATGTTGGACATAGGCAATTGCGTCGCCGACTGCTTTTTGAATAGTTATCTCGGGGTGTAAGGCAAGGTTAGAGGCAATAGCTGCAGATAATGTGCAGCCAGTTCCGTGGGTAGAAGTCGAGTTGAGATATGACGCCTTGAATCGGTGAATGTCAGTGCCATCGTAGAGCACATCGACAATGAAATCAGGGGAATCGGATGCTGCAAGCGAGTTATCAAAACCAAGATGTCCACCTTTGACAAGCACAGCTTTACAATTGATTTTATTTTGAAGAATAATTGCAGCTTGCTCCATGTCCTTAAGAGATGCAATCTTAAGCTCTTGGCCTAAATGATGCAAAATCTGTTCAGCCTCGCCAATGTTGGGAGTGATAATAGTCGCCGACGGCATTAGAACATTGATATACATGCTAACAGCATCGTTATTGATTAGACTTGCGCCAGAGGTTGAAATCATAACAGGGTCAACGACAAGATGCTTGACGTTATATTGACCAAGTTTTTTTGACACGGTCAAGACCGTTTCCTTGAGGGACAGCATGCCTGTTTTAACAGCGTCAACTCCAACATCTTCAAAAACCGCGTCCAAAGCCTGTTGGATAAAAGTCTGATCGGTTACAGGGAAAATAGACCGAACGCCTTGAGTATTTTGGGCAGTGAGTCCTGTGATGCAGGTCATGCCGTAGCATTCGTGGGCGGTGAAAGTTTTCAAATCAGCCTCAATTCCGGCACCGCCAGAAGAATCAGAGCCTAAAGAGTGCGTTAGTGGTGATTTCAAAAAAAAAAAAAAAAGTCCAGCCAAACTAAAATTGAACCTTTAGTGAAATCACAATAGAAATGGCTTACCAGCAATTGTTAAAAGTCTTGGAGGGGTCGACATAGGGAAAAAAAAAAATTTCTATTGAATTTATGGCCTACTAAAAGTTATTCATGAAAATTTACCAAACAGAATAAATTGAATTTGATATAGATCAATTGATATGCCAGAGTGTTAAACACTAGAGGGTGGTAAAAAAAAACCTGTTAAAAGAAACTTTTGGCTGTTTTGAGTCACCGTAGGAAGCATGCTTTCGTAACAATAAATTATAGTTGCGAGAGCAAAAAAAAAAAAAAACCGCATGTAACAGTGTTGCCTTGAAATGAGAAACAGGCTTGAAAACCAACGATCAAACTCTTGACTCTAAATATTAAAGGTGGAATAAAAAAGGTTTTTTTTTTAAAAAATCTGGTGAAGCACTTTAGGAGCAGAAAGGCACTTTGCCTGATATTTCAAGAGCTATAAACTCACGCTAACTTGACTGAATTTTTGCTATTCTACACTCTTCCGCTCGAAAAGAGTCGCACGTCAGTAAGTTTCTCAACCCACTGAAACAATCTGTAAAGACCATGTCTCGTCATACCTATAGCAAGCTAATTTAACTGCAAACAGCTTATAGTTTTTTTAAAAATAAAACTCTCAAATGAAGTTTAATACAGTGTAATTCCAGTACTACAAACATGGCCAATTGATGACAGTCGAATCTGTTCTCAATTAAGGTCCATTACTTTTTTTTCTTAACGTACTGTATTGAGATAAGCTTTGTAGAGCGTGATGTAACAGTCTTACAGTGTAGTTGATACTGAGAAGGGCCTTGGAGCTGTAATCAATTACTTAGACTTGTTACTGTAACTTCTTTTCTGATGGTCTGTTTGATTAGAGCTGCTTGTTAAGAGCTCATTGATTGACTATCTGTAGTGTGGGCCTACTGGGTTCTATCGCAGATTTCCTTTGACGAATGAAACATTGCATTAAATCGACACAAGTGAATTAAAATTTTTCACTTAAAAGAATAGAGAACGCTATCTTAAAGGTCTCATCGAAACAAATATTCTTGAATTAATGTCTTCTTCACACAGTTTTTTTGTTTGTAATTATACGTATGACCTAAAAACAAAACATATAGATTCCACCACTAGTTTCATGATTCCGAACACATGAAATACTTGGAATCACACTGTTTTTTTTTGACGATTTCAACAATAACCACTACAAAAACCCTGCATCAATTATATCAAGTGAACAAAACAATCACCTGAGTTTAAAAGTAGAACAAAGAAATATTATTTTTAGTAATGAATCTTGTGTTTTGAAATACTTTTTTTTTTCTTTCTTTTCCTAGCTCACTTACACACCGGCCAACACACACACACTGTGGCAAAACTTTTAAAGTCCTTTTCTCTATGTTAGCCATTTGTGCAGTCTTGGGTGTTGGACAGCAGCTTGTAAATTTTTCTTTCTTCATAGCAGCAATGTTCTCATTTCCCAGAAAAAAAAAAAAAAAAAAGAAGAAAAAAAATTATAAAAAAGGCCGGCCTTTCGGCATTCATGAGTATTTTAATTTTTTCTGTTTCTCCCCAATTACCTTAGTGTCTCTTGAAGCGCTGTATCATGACGTATTCATGTTTTGTATTCGGCCAAAACAAGGGCTTTTTTATATATATTCTCGCTTACTTTTACATTTTTAAACTGATTAAAAATGGCTTGAATAGAGTTACCTTCTTTCGTTTCCAAGATATATATCTTTTGTCTTACACCAGGGCGAGATTCGAGTCGCTAAACTTTTCTCTCGCACAATGGTCATTAGTTTTTTTTTACATATCGTTACCCGTATTGTTTAGTGGTCGGTGCTGTATTCGTAGGGGTATTTCCCTTTGTCAAAAAAAAAAAAGTACGTTACACTTTTTTTTATCAAGACATAATCTCACTCTCCCCTGAGTGTCCTGTAAGACTCTGTTGTGCCTGTCGTGTAAATATTCACTTTTTCTTTCGTTGAGTGTAAATTTTGGTGAAATTTCCAGCCCTTAGTCGTCTCAATGATTTTGTTGTTGCTAATTAAAACAAAACCAAGGCCTTTCGGGGGTAAACACGATAGCTAAATTACTGGTATGACTACGGCAGTCAGTTAGAGAGGTTTCTTCTCTCAGCAAACTCATTACATTAAGGCTACCAATCACCAACCAAGTTTTTTTTTTTTTTTTGTTGGTAAAACTTTGAAGCCACACAACTCAGTCAGCCTAATTGTGGGCCACGTTCTATTTCTAGAAACAAAAGATTGAAAAAAATGCAATGTGTTAAAAAGAGAAAAAGGTCTGATAGCCCAATTTGGAGAAGTTGTTGAAAACCCAAAGTTGAGAGACTTCCGAAGCAATCGCTATACCAAACTTCCTCCCTTTTTTTTTTTTTTTTTTTTGGTTTTCTTTGTGTTTCTTTTAATGTCTTGCTTTGTGTTGTATTTGTTTTATTCTAAGAAAAAAAATGCTGATTTTTCATCCAATTATAAATGAATGCGCTGTATTTTTAAAATGAGTTTCTGACTAAGTTTTATGTTCAATGTCATCAGAAATCACTGCTATAGCTTGAGATAGTTTTTTTTAATTTACAACATTTGAAGGGAGATTTAGGGTGCATCATATGAGACAACACAACTCGAGTTAAAGACACCCAATAAATAAAGGCGTACCAAGAATGCAGAAACTGCTTATGTGCACTGAAGAACACTAATTTGAGAGTCCCATAAGGACAAACTACTTTGAATCAACGCCTTCTTTTTGGGAAGTTTTTATTGCAAATATTAAAATTAAATTTTTAATGTAAAGACATTAAACAGATTCATCTTCTAAAGGTCTTCTCCAATAACATCGATTGTTTTCTTTGGTCTTCAGAAATAATTGGAAAACGTCATAACAAAACAAACACACAGTTGGTTAGTTACAGTAACAACTTGGTATATTATTATTGGTTTCCAGTTTTTGGCAGATACACACACACCTGTGTTTTTTCTCCATGAATTTTTTTGGTGACCTCTCCGATGATGACGATGATTGTCCCAAGATTTGCATGCTGAGTGATCGTTTTACAATTAACTGTCTCAATGACGATAGGCGACACACCCTGAACACGCCTGAAAACTTTGAGAGCTCCTTTTTTTTTGTAATTTTTTTTCAGTATTATTATTTTTATTTTTCCTTATCCCAATCACACTGTACACCCTATCTAAAAGATTGACATCAGTTTTTGTTTGGGTATAATGGGTCAGAGTCTCATTTTTTAAAAAAGTATTCAAATTTCATCAATCCCACTCTCTTGGACTACAGCTGTTCTGTTGACACCGTTTTTTTTTTTTTTTCAGTCCATCTTCCTATACTTCTACTGTTACGGTCATTATATAACCATAAGCATAGAAAAGAACAGGGGATTCGAGCTAAGAGCGTCCAGAAGATGGTGCTAGGCTGCTTTTAAAAAGTTTTTGACAGAAGCCAAGATATAACCAAGCTTGATACAATTCTTGGAGTAAAGGGCTTTTTTTTTAGTTTGTAGCATTGCTTCTGCTCGTTAAATCCAGGAGTCTATGAATCATGATAAGAATAAAAACTCATGTGAAAAAAAAAAAAGGTTTTAACTTGAAAAGATTATATAGCTAGGAGTTGCCCAGTCTCTATTCAATTGTTTCTTTACTACTTCTGTTACTGCTGCTGCTGCTGCGATGTGGTTTGAAGTTGCATGCATTGCTTCAAAAAAATAGGAGACAAACCTTTCTCAAACGCCTGCCGTAGTAAATAATATATACGCTGGTGGTCCCTATTTTACGATGAATTTTGTTCAAATGTTGAATCTTAACACAAGTATCTCTAGCCAACTACGGCATCTATTGACGATCTCAGATTATGCTCATTTGCATTAATTTTTTTAATTTTTTGTTGTTGTTGTTGTCTTTGGATTCACTTTGTTTTTTTTATTTGGTTTGTTTGGTTTTTTTCAAAGAAACTTAAAATTTGCTTAGTGCATGTTTTTGGGGTGTGTATAGGCAGGAGATATAGTTTTATACACTAAATCGGTTAATTCACTATAGTTTTTCAAATCTTGGCTTTTTGTGTGTTTTTTTTTGTTTTTTTTTTTGTCACTTGAAAAATCCCAACCCTTGTTTTGTTAACGAAGACTTACAGATTGAAGGCAGTTCTGCAAAACTCAATTACTTTATTTGGCAAAAACTTTATGCAATCCTTGCGTAAGTTAGCCTAAATAGGCTTAGATTTAAAACATTCAAAAGTAAAAAAAAGATTCCAACTCTTGTTGTTGTTATCTGGCTGTCACTATGGTAACGCTCTTTGAAACAATTTGCGTCTTTGAATTTTTTTATTTTTTTGTATTTTTTTTTTTTTTTTTTTTTATTTTTTGAGTCTCCTTTTTTTTTGTAAATTTTTTTTAACGTCTCCTTGCCAGATTATTTTATTCAATTTTTTCTTTCACCCTTTAAAACCTTTTTTCTTCCATTTTTTTATTTTTTTTCTCTCTTCTTCCTTTTTTTTTTTTTCTCTCTTCCTTCTTTTTTTTTTCTTCTTCTCTTTTTCTTTCTCCATTTCTCACCTCCAGTCACTCGCTTATTAACCGTTACTCTCTTTTACACATTTCGCAATGCAGTTCAAGAACATCCTTCTTCCTTTGGCTGTCGCTGCCGGCGTCTCTGGTATGTCTTTTTCTTTAATTTCTCTCACGTAAATTTTAATTATCTCGCGGTAGTTTTATCAGGTGTTCTAAGGAGTTTGTGCAAACCCCCTTCAAGATGCCACTCCTTAAATTACTAAATTTTTTCTTAAGCCACAAAATCGCGAGACCTTGTATAATTAAAAAAATTTATATAGTACTAACTTTTCTAATAGCCCAGTCTAGTAGCAGCAGCAGCAGCAGCAACATTTGCTCCTCTTCTCTGACTGTTTCGTCTCAGGCTGACCTTGATGGTATCGCTTCCTGCTCCCTCTTTAAGGGTAACATTGTCTTTGATGGCAACTTTCCCACTGCTTTCATCAAGGGTATTGCGTCTATTGATGGTGACCTGATTGTCAAGAACATCACTCAGCTCAACTCCATCACCGCTCCCGATCTCGTCAACATTACTGGAGCTTTCACCCTTGAGATTCTTCAGTCGCTCTCCACTGCCTCATTCCCCAAGCTTAAGAGTGCTGGCGACATCACTTTCGTCACCCTTAACGCTCTTGAGACCTTCCAGCTCGATGCCGGCATCAACACTGCCAAGTCCCTCATCATCTCTGACACCATCATCAAGACTCTTGATGGTATCTCTCTTATCACTGTCGACACTCTCAACATTAACAACAACAAATTTTTGACCACCCTTGACTTCAACCTCCAGTCCGTTTCCAACATTCTCGAGTTTTCTTCCACCGGAAGCAACGTCGAACTTGCCTTCCCCTACTTGAAATGGGCTAACAACATCACTCTTCGTGACGTTTCTTCTATTTCTCTTCCTAACGTCACCGCCATTAACTCTACTCTTTCTTTCACCAACAACTCCATCTCCTCTATTTCTATTCCCAAGCTTAGCAAGATTGGTGGCTCTCTCGCCATTATCTCTAACAACAAGCTCACTAACGCTTCTTTCCCCAAGCTTGAGTCCATCAGCGGTGGTTTTGAGATTGCTAACAACACCAAGCTTGAGTCTATTCTTGGTTTCCCTCTTGTCAAGAGCGTTGGTGGTGCCATCAACTTCCTTGGTGGCTTTGATAACGCCACCCTCCCTGCTTTGGAAATTGTCCAGGGTGGTGTTTCTGTTGATTCCGACTCCAAGTCTTTCAACTGCTCTTCTTGGAACGATGCCCAGAAGGCTGGTGTTGTCCGTGGTGACTCTTACCAGTGCAAGGCTGCTTCTGTCTCCACTTCTGTTGCCATTTCTTCTCACACTGTCGCTTCTGCCACCAGCAAGGGGGCTTCCCATGCTGCTGCTACCACCGATGCTTCTGCCACTGCTAGCTCTTCCGGTGCCGGTTACATGGTTGAGGCTTCTTCTTTTGGTGCCATTGCCGCCATTCTCTTCCAGTTCATTTAAAAGAACTTTTTTTTTTTTTTTTTTTAATTTCGTAGCAGCTACATAGTAACAATAATAATAATAGTATATTTGTAAATCATTAGAACAATTTATCACTCCTATACTTTTTTTTGTCTGTATCTTTGCAATGACCTTGCTCCTAAACCATCCATCTCAAGATAAAATTGAATTCACAATGAAGCAAAAAAACTCTTACTAATTATTTTTGCCTCCAAGAATAAACAAATAATGTTGTCCTCTTTGACTAAATTTTTTTTTTTACCATCGTGAACAAATAGTGATGACGCTAAAAACGGTTCTTTTTTTTTTTTTTTTTTCCATCAAAAATTTTTTTATTGGCGTATTATATATACGTATACACACACAACTTTCTGATCTAAAAAAGGATCGTATACTATGCACGGAAAAAAAAAAAAATTCATAAAACTGTCAAATTTTCTGGCCACACCCACAACTGCAGCGCTAATTTCACAGTCAAACGGTGACTGAACATCATTTTCTTTTATTTTTTCCAATTTTTTTTTTAATTTCGTGATTAGACTAGCTCTCTTTTTTAAAAATAGCGTTGTTGTTGTTGTTTTTTTAAAAAAAAATTGTTTTCTGTATTAGAACAGATGTGTGCATGTATTGTTAGCTATGGATCTCAACAACACCCACATCAGCAGCGGTAGCGGTAACAGCCCAGACGGCAGCAGCTGTCAACCGCCCCAACAGTCACCACTAAACAACGACTCTATCCTGCCGTTCATTGACCAGACCCGTCTTCAGCACCAGCAGTACCAACACCAGCCGTCACTGCCGCCAATCAACTCCCAGTTTACCCAGGCTCTATATGGCACCAACACCAGCGTCTCCACCAGCCCGGTCTCCGGGCCTACAAACTTTGCGATCTCCAACGCTTCATCTTCTATTTCCACGCCATCAACACTAGGATGTGACAGTAGTGTTATCAATAGGAATAGTAACATTAGAAGTGGCAGTAGTAGCGCAACCTCACACACAGACAGAAAGACTGACGGGCTAGTTCTGCCACCTTTAAATTTCTCACAACAACTGCAGCAGCAGCAGCAGCAGCAGCAGAATTTTTCGGAACTTCCTACGCAAGATACATCAGAAACGTCACCAAATGGTGCCACAGTGGCGCTGCTAACACCAGCCACAAACATTTTAAACACTTCCAGCGCGTCTAGCGCGACAGCTTCCACGCCTATCCCGACTGACACTGTGCCCGCTCCCAAGCCTACTCAAGCTTCCTCTGAGCCAAAAAAGCGGAGGCCAAACAAACGTACGGCGGCTGTAGCCGCTGCTGCCGCAGGCAGTCCATCGACCACGCATCCCCAACCAGTCAAAAAGCGGCGGTCATTATCGTGCAAGACGTGCCGCAAGTTGAAGACACGCTGTGACTTTGATGAAAACCGGGGGAAGTGTCACCGCTGCTTTATGCTTCGCTTGCCGTGTTCCCTTTCCATTGATCAAATACAACAGCCTAACTATTTGGCCAAGATCAACCTCAAGCCGACCTCTATTGATGTCCAGCCTCTTGGCATTAGCACAAGAAGCGCAGCTAGTGGAAGCGGCGGAAGTCATGCCAGTTTTTCCAACGGGGCTAGTGCAAACGAAGACGATGTCATTTTGACTCGCCTCGAGTGCCTTGAAACTGCGTTAGGTGATATTGGCAAGCAGCTGCAATCTCTCAAAGGTCTTCTTGTCGAAAAGAGGGCGGCAGCAATCTCAGCTTCGACTAATCCAATTCCTGCTCACAAAGTCTCACCGACGGCTGAAACGTTTGATAATCTGGTGCTTGATAAAAACGTTGATCAATCGCCGTTGTGCGTGATTTGGAATATTGATTGCAAGTTGTTTGACCGATCCGAAAAGTACGCGACAATGCAGGCCGCCTCGACCGAACTAAACACATGGATCGACACATACATTGACACGGCGTGCGAGCAACGGCTCAAAGACAGTTTCTACAACCGCTGCGAATCTTACATTATCCTACACAGTGGGATAAAGGCTCCGGTGACATCTCCATTGATGCGCGGCGTGCTGTTGTTACAGGGAATGCGCTGCGATGAGGGTGCAACCTACGATACACTCCAGCCCCAGCTTTTTAACATTGTGCGGTCACTCATGGGTACCGCCATGATGACAGCGTCACTTCCGATATCTGATATTGAAAGTTTGCTCTACACAGCCATGTTCAACTTTGCGCGCAAGCCGCACCAGCCTATCTTTGACTCCTGGCTGCTCTCGTCGCACGCCGTGCGGCTGTTCATGCTGTCAGTGCGTTTCCACGAGATTGCAGCGCGGGGCGCACGGTCACAGCTCACATCCGACGATGAATACACGCTGCGCGTGTGGAACGGTCTTTGCCTTGTGCACTACCAGTACGCGGTACTGACCGACCGGCCGGTGACAATTCCGGGTGAGTACTTGATGATGTGCGAGCTGCTGACCAGCAGTGCGAGCTTTGACAACTGTAGCTTGGCGGAAATTAAGCTCTACCAAGCGGTGATGGCGGCCAAGGCTGCCGGAGATATCGTGCCGCTGCGTAGATGGTACAGGCAGTTCGGCACTACATTGTTGTCTTCGTCGCCGGATCTTCGACTGGGCTATGATCTTTGTGTGATCATTCTTGAGGCGCCGGCGCAGAAAATTGAGGCCTCTATCCGCGTGCTCAACCTCGTTCTTTCGCTTCCATGCGACCGCATTGCTGCCATGCCCAATTACCCCCTCATCATTATTATTCACGCCGTCATGACGCTCTGCAAGCACCTTTCAACCACCACCGATGTTGGCGAGCACCTCACGCTCATTGTGCGCATCTACTGGTATCTGGCCCAGATTGGGGAGCAGTCGCGTGACATTGTTGATTCTATCGCCCGCATCATTAAAAGCGTTATTATGGCTACCCGTAAGGGAAATGAAATCTTTAACCATGTTGTGTCGCCTAATCAACAAGACCTGCCGGAGCCAAAGTTATTGCCTCCTTTGCAAGACTCGGACTTGACTCTGGACAGTATTGATAAGTTGTTCTTTGATACGTTTGATCACTCACAGTGCAAGTCCCTTGATGAGTTTTGTAACAGGGTTTTCAATTACGTTATAAATAAAACGGACTTGATTTGGACTAAAGACTAGAAAGATGCTAAGAAGATTCGTGGTCGGTTTAGATCAGCAAAGGAAATACATTCATTTATTTATTAACATCATTATGTATCATTCACGTATTTGTACCAAAGCTAACCCTGATAATTAATTCACTCACACATTTGCATGAACATTAACCCCAATGCTATCGCTAACCCCCTTCCCATTAACTGGTCGACCCATAAAGCCCAGTCCTCAAAATATAATCGTATACAAGAGGCCCGCACATTTTGTCTACTTTCTGGTTATCACTATTACCACTATCATCAAAGCCAGCAGCATCAACACTGCTGCTGGAACGAAGGCGGCTCACAAGCTGTCTGACCCGGCTTGAGCTGACCCCAAATGAGCCAGCGTCGCCGCTGATCCATTCCAAGCGATGCTGCCAATAGTCCCAAAGCCCGAGCTCTGAAAGTTGACTTTGTAGCTTTGCTTTTTGTTCAGCTAAACTATCGTTTTCTTCTTCTTCCTGTTGTTGTTGTTGCGCCGCTGCCGCCGTGGTTTTAAGGGAGCTGGGGTAGGAAGACGAGTCCCGCGTCATGACCACGAATTGAAACGGAGCCTGGCCCAGTGCCGCTGTGATCCCGCCCGGAAAGTCTGCGTAGTAGCGAGGCGCAAAAACACGCACAATGGTGTCGAACCCCACTGCAAAAATCAGGTTGCCCGTCGTTGTGTTATTTTCATCAAGACTGTTGCTGCCATTGCTGGTGCTGCTGCTGTTGTTGTTGTTATCGTTATTGTTTATGTTGTTGGTGACGGTGAAAACCCCAGCTTTGTCTATAAATTTGCTGCAATTACATACTGCCATTGCCAGTTCCACATTACCCTTTGGCGGCATTTGGTGCTGGCTTTGCGGTTGCTGATCCAGAAACTTGCGCATGAGCATGGCGCGATCCGCATAAGCCGCAACAAGCGCCGAGAAACTAGCGGCAGAAACACATTTATCAGCATTGGTGGTTGCAAACAGCAGTACCGCCTTGATGGCAGTTCTAGACGGTCCGAGTGATGTGGACTGCCGCGCAAGTAACTGGGCAAGGCTGCGCTGAAGCAGCAGCGCGTGCGCAGCATGTGGTGGGTTGAACGACGAATCTAAAACCAAAATGTCTTGGCCATGTCTATCTACAGAGTCGCGGGTAAAAGCTTTGGGGCTAGCATCCGAGGGGCCTGTTAGTTCTGTCAGAATTGGCTTTGGGCTTAGTACCACCTGCTCAATTGCCTGGAAGTAATGCTGATATAAACTTTCTTCTTCTTCTGTCCGGTTTGACATGATTTAAAAATGAAAGTCTGTTGTTGTCAAATATACAGATACTCAATTGTCTCAAGTAAGTGTCTTTGTGAGCTTTTGTGCCTTTTGGCAAGTTTTAAAAAAAAAGAGAGGAAAGAAATAATATCTTTTGCTTTACAAAGGATGCTACAATTGTTTTTCGATGTTCAAATGTGAGAACTTGCGAGACCACAATTTTATTTTTCAAGGTTGTTGATGAAACAGCCATTTACCCCTTACACAACACTCCACACTTTTTTAAAAAAAAATTACCAAGATCAGGTAAGTCTTAAGTGCCAACACAATAATTTACTGATTAAATGGTCGAAAAACACAAATTATTAACTACAAATACAGGTTTATAGATAACTAAAACCAGGACAAGAAAAAAAATTGGTTACTCTGGATTTAAACTGATATTTATTTTGATTGAATTTCTTTTTAGTTATAAATTAGCGTGTTTGCTTGAGTATATTGACCACGGATAGACCGCAACAAACACAGCACACACTATCAGGTTTGTACCGAGTCATAGCTCGTCCTTTTCAGAACCAGCAGAAGCCTCGGGGGTCTTTTCAGCGGCAGGCTCACCGTGATCCTCGACCTCAGGCTCGTCTTCCTCGACGGCGGCCTTACCAGCGGAAGCAGTACTCTCAACAGCAGCAGAAGCGATAGTACCGTCCTCCTCGCTCTCTTCAGTCTCCTTCTCAACAGCAGTCTCGGGTTCAGGCAGATCCTCAACCTCCTTCTCAGCAGTAGTCTTTGCTTTCTCCTCAGGCTGGGCGACGTCGTCCTTTGGGTCGTAGCCAGAAATGCCCTTAAGTTCAGTGGTAAAAATTAGGGTGGAATCAGGAGGAATGACACCACCAGCACCAGCCTTGCCGTAGGCCAAATGCGACGGGATCGTCAACTTGCGCTTCTCGCCAATGCACATGCCCACCAGACCACGATCCCAACCGGGGATAACTTGACCAAGGCCAAGACCAAACTCAAGAGGAGTACGACCAGGCTTCAGTGACGAGTCAAACACAGTGCCGTCAAGAAGAGTACCGGTGTAATCGACCTGGATAAGATCACCAGCACGGGCCTTGCGCTTGCATTGACTCTCGGGTATCTTCTTGAGAATACCAATTCGCAATTTGGCCTCAGCAGCCGCAGGGGGAGCATCAGCAGCAACAAGAGCAACAAAAAGCGCGGCAATGGCTAAAATTAGCTTGATGAGGTTGTAAGACTTCATTGTGTTAAGGGGGTTGTGTGTATGCTTGCGTGTTTGCTAACAGGAGGGGTGGAAGAATTGGGGAGAAAGAATATTTCAGAACTTTTCTAAAGATGCTACGTGGGACAATTCAATGCTAAGACTGGTTTTTTTTATTTTAGTTTTTTTTTTTTTATTTTTTTCAACACGAAAAGACCAGCAAAATCCACGAAAGCGCAGGCTGTTCTGACGTAGTAAAATAAGGCAGGGTCTATTAAAATTCTCGGTTCAATTTGTAAATTCATGATGGTTTATTTCATAATAATTTATATATGTAGTTATAAATAGTAAATCCGTTCGACTACAAGCCCTTGCCGTAGTTACCAGACTCAAAGAAAGCCTCAATGATCTCGACAATCTTCTCTAAAGCAGCCAACCAAGCCTCCAATTGAGCCAGGACAATGGACTGGTCATCACCCAACTTGTTGTAGAAATCCTTTCTGTAAGGGCAGGCCTTCATGGCGACCTTGAAGACACCTCTGACAATCATGTTGTGGTACTTGGTCAGGGTCTCATTGTAGGAGTCAGTGAAAGAGACAGAAAGCTCTTCACTAGGGTTGGAGATGCTCTTGCGGAGGGCCTTAGCAGTGAAAGAAAGACCTCTGGTGAGCCAGAGCAGACCCTGAGTGGCATCACGCTTCTTCTCATCCTTCTCGTTGAGGACAATGTCTTGCAGAGTCTCAGAAGTGGCAGGGCTCTTAAGTTGCTGCTCACGAATCTTCTTGATGTTACCAGTCATATCCTTCGTGACAGCAGCAAAGGCGGTAGAACCAAGCAGATCGAACAGAGTGACGAGAGACTCAGCAGCCTCAAGGAACTCGGTGGTGCTGATCTTGTTGTCAGCGGAGATAGGAACGTCCTTGAAGTTCTTCTTAATGCCGTCAAAGAAAGTGGGAGCCATTGTTGTAATTGGAATTTAGTTTTTGGTGGTGGGTGTAGATTGTGAGATCAAAGATGAATTGAGAAAGAAAAGAAAAGAGAAGGGGAGCTTAGAGACTTTTATACTATTCAAAAAGTTTTAGTGTTTACAACTTTTTAAGGGGAAGACAACCTACGACAACACCCTGATATGGATACCTTGCGCCTCCCCATTGATAGAATTTGCGCATCCCTTAAATGAAGTTATATATAACTTTTAACAATTAATATACGTTTTTTAATTTTTTTGGATTTTTGGAATGATCACCATCAGATCGCAATTGTGTGCATATTGCTGCGAAAGAGCAGTAGTTGAAAAAACACAAAAATGTTGGACCATAAAACACAACTACAGACTTCACTCGTTATTATCGTCTTCGTTAGACACAAACAACTTTTATCTTTGATTCACTTTTAGTATAGAAAAAAAAACATTATAACGACCCATCTTACTTGCGGCGAGACGGGAGAACATAGCTGCCCTTGGTGGGAGTACTAGTAGATTCACGGCTAGGAGGGGTGGCCGCGTTGGCGCGACTAGGAGGAGTGTAGGCACCAGGAGTACGCGAAGGAGGAGCGTAAGCACCAGCAGTACGAGAAGGAGGAGCGTAGGCACCAGGAGTACGCGAAGGAGGAGTGTAGGCACCAGGAGTACGCGAGGGAGGAGTGTAGGCACCAGGAGTGCGGGCAGGAGGGGCAGAAGAAGCAGGCGAGCCAGCTGCGCCAGCTCTCTTCAGATGAGGAGCAACATAACCAGAAGGCGATTTGTTGGCAGAACCCTCAGACAAGGCAGCGCGGCGTTCAGCCAGCTTGCGCTCGGTAGCGGCATCGCGCTCAGCTTGCTTCTTGGCAGCCGCATCGATACTGCTAAGTCTCTCCTTCTCCTCAGCCTTCTTCTTCATAAGAGCCTCTTGTTGCTCACGGAGTCTCTTGTTCTTCTCTAAGAGCTCCTTGCTCTCACGCTCATTGCGCTCTTGCTGAGCCTTTCTCTCCTGCTCTCTACGAGCGATAACTTCATGAATACGCTCAGACTTCTCCTTCTCAAATGCAGCAGCTTTCTCCTTGCGGATCTTTTCAAACTCTCCTCTGCGTTGTTCAGTGACAGAAGAAGTCAGTTCAAGGTAGGCAGGAAGAATTTTGTTGAAGCGCTTCTTAAGAGCAAGCTTCTCTTCGTGGTCTTTCTCAGATTTAACAAGCAAGACCTGGAATCTGGCCTCGTGCAGCTTCTTGTCAAGCTCCTGTTGCTTCTCAGCATCCTTCTCCCAGTAGGCAACTTCCTCAAGTCTGATGGCACGCTCGATGTGATCATTCTTGCGGCCAATGATGGCCATCTTGTCTTCAATCTCCTTTTGGACCTTGTTAAGCTCCTTGATTTGCAGCTTCTTTAGGTCAGAGGTATCGTACTCGTCAATCTTTTCAATATCAATCTTGATAATACCCTTAGAGTTGATTTCCTCAGCAACCTTGCGCTTCTCAGCATTTCTAATGGCCTGCTCTTCACGCTTGCGTCTTTCAGCTTCACGAGTAGCAGCCTGCTCGGCAAGACGGGCCTGCTCAGCCTCCTGTTCTTGCTGAATCTTGCGAAGGCGGTTCTTGGCTTCTTCTTCCTCGCGTTTTCTCTGTTCGTTCTCAGCCTCAGCCTGTCTGTTCTCAATAGTCTTAAGACGGTTAAGAGTTTCAAGGTTTTCAGCCTCAACACCGGCAAGAGCACGGTCAATGGCAGCCTCTCTAAGAGCATCACGCTCATTAATGAATGAAGTATCAACCTTGGACACAACAGCAAAAAGAGTGTTACCAAGACGAGAAAGCTGGGTGCGGACAACCTGAGAAGGAGTCAGTTGCAGAGAAGAGGCGGACTCGGTGATACTGCTATTAACCTTGGACTCATCGTAGATGTCATCCTTGAAAGTAATGGCACGAGTCTCGTGGTTGATACAAATGCTGAACTCACCCTTGTGGCAGCCCTTGACAATAAACTTTTCAATGGCACTAGCAGAGGAGTTGAAAGGAGCAGGGAAAGTAGCAAGATCAATGACGAAATCAAACTTGACAGTCTCGTAAACCTGAGAAAGCTGCTGGAAAAGACGAGTAAGAATGACATTGTACAAGGGCTTGAAGTAAGGCTTGTACTCAGGAATCTCAGAGATGGCAGTAATGATAGGAACAAGTCTGCTCTTGATGCTGAGAGGGTGGAAGTCAACTTCCAAAATTCTGTAGAGAGAGCGGATCTCAGGACGAACAAAGTTCAAAACATTCTTGGAAAGAGCCTGCTTGAGAAGAGACTCTCTAGTAGGGTTCTTGGCAAGGTTAAGAAGAGAAGTGAGTCTGGTGTTACGAGTTCTCAAGTCATCTTCCTGGAAACCACCTCTCAACTGAGACTGAGGAAAGGTGGGGATAGCAAGAGTGGAAATAAGCAAAGATGATGCAACACGTCTAAGATCCTCCTCCTTGCTGTTGCGGGCCTGCAGCATGAGAGAAAAGTACTTGCTCCAAGCGGCAGCATGGAAAAGATAGTTGTCAGAGACAAGGAAAATGCGAGTCAAATTCTCGTAGTAGTTAGCCATCATGACGGGCTTAACAGGGCGCTTGGAGTGGTTGAGCAAAGTGTGAACGTCCTCAACAGATCTGAAGGCCTCCTGCCACAGCTCAAGCTTGACGGCAACGTTGAGCTGGCTGAAACGAGTGTCGAGATATCTCTGAAGAGTGTCGGGATCAGACAGGTCGATGGGGTTAGGAGCAGTTGAGTTGCGAGGTTGAGTCGAAACAGAGTTCAAGTGAATACGCAGAAGCTCGCACAGACGACGGAACTCAGTCTTTCTAGTGTACTTGACGCAGAATTCAAAAGCATGGCCGACGGTGTTCTTGTAAAGCACCTCCAAAAGAGAGTTACCACGGAGAACCTCAAGAGAGGCACGGTACGCCTCCCAAAGAAACTTGAGCCAAGGAGTAACAAGCTCTCTATCGGTTCTGTCCTTGCTCTGCTCGCTGGAAACGGTAGACAAAAGAATATCCTCAGGGTTCTCGGAAGCCTCAAGATCCTCATCAGCATCGAGAGTGATCTTGTCGGCCTGAGCCTGAGCCTCAGTAACCTTGGCCTCAGAAAGCTCAATGAACTTCTTGACGGCAACTTCTAAAGTAGCAGTCGAAGTGCTCTGAACGAGTTTCTTGTACTGGTAGAGACCATCCTTGACCATACGACTCTTGCGAAGAGTGACAGCGAGGTCAATGAATCTAAGAATAATGGGCTCCAAAAAGGAGACACCGACGTTTCTGGTACGCTTTGAGGTCAAAGTCTCATAAAGAAGTTCAAGAGCGGCGGTCGCTTGATCGACGGCAATAAGCTCATCGGCACGCTGTTTTATGGTCAGTATTCATATTTCTGCAATTTGAAATTTTTTTCAAAATCTTACCTTGAGCACGTTCTCAGGACGAGCAGTAGGGGCCATATTGATTGGTGATGGGGTATGGCTTTTGAGTAGTTGGACAACGATGTGTTTGAATCACAGAGCGGCGTGGGCAAAAATTTTCCTTCTCGTTATTGAAAAAAAATTTCAGTTCAAAAACTGTCCATGATGAAATTTACCCAGGTAAAATCACGTGATAAAATAATTGGTGCTGCTTTTGACTTTTCTTTAATGAAATACTGTTAGCGTTATAATCTTTTTTTTTTTTTGGAATCACGAATGGTGGTAGTGATTTATGATATATGCTAGTTACAATTATATGGAACCTTAATTTTAGATAATCTGCCCCTTGATGTCAATTTTAGCAAACGCTTTTTGCCTTAATTGCTCAACAGTAGAATACGCGAGTTTGGTCTGGAGAGAGACCTTTTTGCTACCATCCTTTTGTTCAGAATGCTGCAAAAACTTTTCAAACTCACAAGACTTCATAAAGTCTATAACCTCATTCATTTCCACAAACCCAAGCTCTCTAATCAAAAACTGAAGATCAACTGTCTGTCGCATCCCGAAACACATACGAGCTAGTGCCGCTAGCCTCTCTCTGTGTACAAAAGAGTCCATCAAATAACCGCCCATATTTGGCGCATCTACGTATAGTTTAAAAAACCGGTGGTAGTTGTTGGTAGTCATGGCCTTGTAAACTTTTAGCGCGTGTGATACCGCAGGATCTAATGGCCCCTTGTCGTCTCGTTCTTCAATCTCTAAAGTAATATCGCTAAGATCCGAGTGGTTGCTCGTATGTAGCAGGTAAAGAATCCTGTATGCTAAAAACTCTTGTGAATGTCCAGGGATACCCTTGGAATAAAGGACTTTTAGCTGTGTCTGACACTGGTTATACTCTCCCAAGTCGCTTCTTTCTAAGGCAATCCGAGCGTGGATCTCATAGACAAGCACAGTGAAGTCATTCTGAATATGCTGAACTGTGAGGTCTTGTCGCATTGACTTAAATTGGTCGCAAATGTAGGAATAGTCTTGTTCTTGCTTCCATTTCCTCTTTAGTAGCTCTAACGTCTGTTTAAGAACTGCCAGCGGCCGCACAGACGCTGGATCAGGTTCCGACGTTAGACGCAAATATTTCTTTTCTAAAGTAGTTGAGTAACCAACTACTGGTTGAGACGGATCTGTGTGCGAAGAGGGAAAAGTTATAGCATTAGTGTTTGTGCTGCGATCGTTTTCAAACCTTTTTAATCTCTGTTCTCGTTTTTCATCCTTTTCTTTTAAAGCAAAAGAGTTGAAACTATTACTTAACGGTTAGCCAATAATTCAAAAACACAAGTTCAGCTAGAAAACATACCTTTTGTTGCTAGTTTTAGCCTTCTTAGTAGACGTTAATTCTTTTTCCTTCCCTAACTGTCGTTTTCTTTCTTTCTTACGAAGCTCTAAGATCGGGAGAGTGGCTTTGGTCCAATCAACCGTCCAGGTAGATCCTAGCTCAAAGGCTTTAGTGATCACCTCCTTGAGCTGTTTTTCCATTTCTGGTGTATCTTCAGGTTTAACTTGATCAAAGCATGAAGAAACAAATTTTTTCAGAGGCTCTGGCCACTGAGGCTTACTGTCTTGAGACGCAGGTAGAACCTGTGTAGATACTGGAGAAGATAAAACTGACTGTTTAGAAGTTGTAGAAGGTCTACTGAGTTTAGTTTTAGTTTGTACGCTCGTATAAGCCGCTAGAGAAGTTAGTGAATTTGGATGCGAAAAAAAAAAAAAAATTACTTACTGTTAGTTTGACGCCATGGTGGAGCCGACATTATGCCTATAGTTAAATAATATTATAACAATTAAATAGATTGTAGTAAAAAATACTTTACCAGAAACTAATATTTTGAATGTTGTTGTTGTAAAATCTGGGTCGCAATCAAGTTGTTGGTTTAAGAGAAAGTGAGGTTGGCAGTCGAACTGTCGGGAGTTGAAGGCAGAAAAAAAAACTCGAAATGAAGGGTTAGGAAATTATTCACCACCTGGTCGGTGTGAAACTCTAGTTAGCCTTGGCCTAAACGGTAACTATAAAAAATGTATTTTCTCCTTAAAGCAACGCTCAAATGTTCATGTCTTCTAATTTCATCAAGTGGTTCACTCGACACCGTTAAACTCAAAGCTAGTCTTTCACTTAGGTTTTTTTTTTATTTATGAAGAAAAGTTTTAGTTATTTCACTAAATTATAGATTAGTTTGAACTTTTTCGGCTCGTTCTTCAAACCATTCAAGGTCATTTTCCAAAACCTGATCGCTAATTAAGTCATTTTTTCTTTCTTTCAATCTTTTTATTTTTTGCTTGGGTTGGTCAAACACTGCAAGCTATAACCTCTAATCCTATCTTCTTTTTTTTTTTTTTTTTTTTTCCTTTCATGGCTGTTCCGTTTATAGCCGTACATCTTGGTGCTGGCAAACATAGCGCTTCAAATGAAAAAAAGTTGAAAAAACTAATCAAAGATTGCTGCTGTGTTTGCATGAAAAAGTTAGAAATGGGCCAATCTAGTATAGAAGTATCTGTTAGTGGATGTAAGATTTTAGAAGACTCTATGCTAACTAATGCAGGTCATGGATCTCAGCTCAATTTTGACGGCGAGGTGGAGTGTGACGCTGCAATAATGGAATCTAGCCAGCTTTTAAGTGCCTCTGTTGGAGCAATTCAAGGAGTGGCAAACCCTATTGAAGTGGCAGGCAGTATGCTCCAAGACTTATTGGTAGGTCCAGCTGATGTTATTGGCAGAGTAAAGCCAGTAATGCTTGTTGGTCGTGGTGCAGAGCATTACGCCAAAGAAAAAAAAATCCGGATTAAACAAGACCTGGTTTCAAAGCAGTCACTGGCTTACTACATGGCCTGGAAAAACGCTTACGCAGATGCTTTAATAAAAGAGTTAAAAGACACCGATATCATTCAAGACACTGTTGGTATTATATGCTGTGATACATTGGGTGTTGTCACTGTCTCAACTAGTTCTGGGGGCACCACACTCAAAACTCCGGGGCGTGTTGGACCAGCAGCACTACCCAGAGTAGGATTAGATGTGGCTAAAGACGAAAACAATGTGTATTCAGTCTGTGTATCCGGTACTGGTGAAGACATTATTCGGGCACAGCTTGCTGAAAATCTTTGTGTACGCTTTTTTGAAGACGAAGGTATTGAGAAATTTCTCTCAGAGTTAAACACAAAATACACCTTTCAGCGCCATCCGCTTTACTTTGGTGCTCTTGGGATCAACTCTGATGAAGAAGGAAACGTTCATTTAGCATACGCTCACACTACAGAAGCATTTGCTATTGGCTATCAATTTAGTGACTCAAAACCGAAAGCCATAATCTCCCGAAATCCTACTCAGCGATTGGCTACGGGAGGATATTCATTTCACAATCGGACTTGAGCTCTATTGAACGCTCAAACTGTTTAGGGTTGAGATAGTTTTAAAGTTTCCTCCCCAGAATGTCAGATTGGGACAATGTAAACTGCATTGTGGGTAAGGGCGGTTTTTTAATCTTTTTTTCAGTTTTTTTTTTTAAATCATATCATTGTTGTTATTCTTCCTTTCGCTTCAAGACCAGGATTTTCGTTTGTTAAATGGATTTTCCTTCTTCTCTGGCTCTAGTTGTTCTGAGTCCTCTATCGCTTTCTAAACTTTTATTAAACTACCAGCAGTTCAAACTCTAACATTCGACACAGATCTTGTTTTTTTACATTTAGAAGAAGCGCTTTTACAAAAACTCAACTACTTCTTTGCTATTATTCATTTGCTACTATTCATTTCTATAAGGCCTTGGTTTTATTAGAATCTAATTGCCGATAAATTCTTAGAAAATTTTTGTTAAATTATTTTTTTTCAACTTTCGTTTTTCCTTTCATCCCAAAATGGCCGATATTTTTCAGTTTGACGACATTGATGACGATAATCTTGCTTCACAACTCCAGAGCGTTTCGCTTTCAGTTAACCCAGACAGTTATGACTACGAAGACACTGAATTTGATGATAAACTAGGTGAACTTCATACGGGCTCTGCTATACCGATGGCTATTGAAAACAATCACAGAGCAATGTTATCGGGGTCTTTCCTACCGGGATCAGTTGGATCGTTCTCGAACCGACTTGGTAAGTCTTTTGAGGTCGGCATTGACAAACCATTTGTATCAAGTTATGTGGAGACAGAGAAAGTCTTTGCCAAAACCCCAAATAAAAAGACCCCTAGCGACTTTGAGCAGCTAAAAGTACTTGGTACCGGCACCTATGGAAAGGTTCTTTTAGTACGTGAGAAAAAAAGCGGAAAACTTTATGCACAGAAACAGCTAAAGAAAGCATCAATGGTTGTTGAAGAAAAGAAGATTCAGCAAACCAACACCGAGAAAGAGATTCTTGAGTCGGTCCGACATCCATATATCGTTAAACTTTTCTACGCAATGCAGGATCATGAGAAGCTGTACCTGATTTTGGAGTATGCCCAGGGCGGTGAATTGTTTCACCACTTGGCTACCAAAGCTATGCTCACTGAAGACACGGTTTCTTTCTATTGCGCTGAAATGGTACTTGCGCTGAATCATTTGCATGACAATGTTGGAGTAGTTTACCGCGATTTGAAGCCAGAGAACTGCCTTTTAGATGCAGATGGACACTTGCTTTTGACCGACTTTGGTCTTAGTAAAGTGGCTATAGAAGATGATGGGAAATGCAAAACGTTTTTAGGAACCTTGGAGTATATGGCTCCTGAAATTCTTAAGGGTGAAGACTACGACTATAGGGTAGATTGGTGGTCTCTCGGAGCCGTTTGTTACGATCTATTGACCGGTACTCCACCATTCACTGGCAACAGTAGCAAGATGATTTTGAACAAAATTAAAAAGGCCAAGCGCCCAGACTTTCCATTCTATGTTTCGCTGGACGCGCAAGACATTCTTACCCGTCTGCTGCGCAAGGACCCCAAGAAGCGCCTAGGACACAAGGACTTTGAAAAGGTGTTTAAGAAGCATCGGTTTTTCCGAAAAATTGATTGGAAGAAGCTTGAAGCGCGAGATCCGAGCATAGAGCCGCCTATCAGACCTTTAATCACAGATCCTGTTTTGGCAGAAAACTTTTCTGATAGTTTTACTGGTATGATACTGTCGCCTGTTAACAGCGAATTTTTGAACATAAACAATGTTCCGGGGGATCAGGATGCTGATAACCATCCTTTCAAAGGATTTTCATTTACAGCCAGCCAAAGTTTCATTGATTGTGCATTTTAATTGATTTGAGCTAGAGGTTTTTATTTTCTTTTTTTCATTTGATTTATGTGTTTTGTTTTATTGGTTATTATTTTGTCTAGTTTTTTGAGTTTAATGGTCAGATTGAGTTTGTTTTTTTTCTTTAAAAGTTGTATACATGAAAGTTAAAAGGAAATGTTGCTAGAGCGGACTCTGTATATTGCCAATGAATTGTGTCCAAGTTAAGCTTTTCGAGATGAAGAGTTGGAAAATATTCGTCGCCTGGAAGCAGTGTACTAATGAAGGAATGAGAATGCAATTTTCGAAGTAAATCTATTATAGCTGTCTGCGTCGCATGCACAATCGCGTTGGTATCAACTGTTTCTCTGGTGTTATACGTAAATAGGCATGCAATCCAATAGTCTTGTTCTTGAATCAAAAGACAAGTCCCTGTAAGTTGACTAGGTGCGTGAGACTGGCAATGAGAAACATAGGTACTGTATGCATGAATGAACCGTTCACGCAATTGAGCTTGAATCCTTGTAGGGCTACTAAGTGCCGTTCCTGAACAGTCTGCTGATACAACTATAACAGATTTTCTGGGCACCGAAAAGATGGTCTTTTTTGTGATGTACTGTATAGGCATTAAACTGATCGGGGGGAAAAAAGGCGAGGATGGAAGAAAGTCTGAACCAAATAGGCGAACAAGGACAGGAATAGACTGTCTTCTAGATTCTGGCTACCTAAGCGAAAGACTTAATTAGAAGAAGAAGAAGAAGGAAAGATAAAAGAAAATATAAATTGGATACTGGTAATTGGTGTGGAACAAAACTATAGTAAGTTGTAAAGAATTACTCATTTTTGGATCAGTTTTTAAATAGTCTGATTTACTCATTGTTAGCTATCGCCGCGCTATGGGCTAAGTCAAACAGGAGGGGAGAGAGAGAAGATGTTAGAAATTTGTCATACCTATCGAAAAGGAATGCGAACTTTAGTAGATGACAGTGGAGTCATTTTTATCCTAAAGTAGAAAAATGTGGTTACAAAAGTCTTTATTGGGTATTTTGTTACCGGTTTTTTTTTCAATTTTTTAAATTTTATTTGGATTTGTAAACGGCCGTTGAAAAAACACAGAAACATTGAAGGGCTAGGGCTCTTTTCTCAACGATGGAGATCTATGATGTTCGACAGGGTAATGAATCTGTTTCAACGAAATCTCTCCATCTTTAGAAAAGAAGAACGTTTTCGTTTAATTGTTTTTAAAGCCTAATTTGTTTCAATGTTTTCTAAGAGGGACAGAGTAAATAACTTAAAATTATCGATGTGCTATCTGTAAATTCGTGATTTAGTGAAGAAACCAGTAGAAAATTGTCAAGCTACAAGTTGGCAATAGAAAGAAAATCAGTTTATTGTTCTTACATCAAAAAGGTAACACATCCAAGAACAAATTAAAAAAAAAAGAAAAACAAAAAAGACATTAATCTTTTGTCTCTAAGAGTCTCTCAAAGCAGCGTTTTCAACGCGCACAAGTGGTTTCTGCCATTTGATGGCGCCGGATTCTCCATGAATTGCTCCATGTGTCAAGAGAAACCTGATATACATAATACCCGTTAGGTTGATTTTTTGATTTTTTGATTTTTTGATTTTTTGATTTTTTGATTTTTTGATTTTTTGATTTTTTGATTTTTTGATTTTTTGATTTTTTTGAATTTTTTTTTTTTTTTTCTGCGCCTCCAACTTTTTAAATTTCCCTTTTCTTCTTCTTCTTCCCCTTTGACAACAACAATCTACGGCCCTATTTTACGACGCCAGCCTTTTGTACATCCCCACGCCAATCATTACCACGACCATCATTATCACGATAACTTCAATTAATTGAGGAATTCTTCGGCGTTACAACTTCTTTCAAAACTACCCAAAAAATTTTCAATCACTGTTAGTCTTGCGGTCTGCTTTTTTCAGAATGAGCCTAACAAACGGCAAAAACTACGAGGATGAGGTATGCTTTACTTTCAATTAGTGCTGTTCCTCGTGTTCCACGAACTAACCCACATCTAGATCCTATCACCCGAATCACCTTTTGTCATGCCCCCGATGCTATCGCCAACGCTACCCGCATGGTGCCAAAACATCCCCGATCGTTACGACTCACCCATTCCAGAAATCTCACTTAATAATACCAACGCCAAACGCGTCGTCATTGTAAAATTAAATCGCAAAAATTCGCTGATCGTGAAATTTAAATTCGACAACAAAACTAAATTACGAAAATTAATGGCACCAAAACCTGCGCCGCTGCCGGCCAAGCGGCGGCAGTCGTCAGCACGGAGCTACTCCAGCTCGGAAGGTGAAGAAGACGCGCGCCCGCCGCCGCCCTCACGCCAGCAAGAAAAGTCAAATGGCCGGGCTGACAGGGAAGAACCGATCAAGCATTACGACTCCCCCGCCGCCAAAAAGCGGAGATCTTCACCAGCACCATCACTACTGTCGCCTCCGGGGCCGGTTTTGTCTGCGTCGAACAAGTCTCGGCCGAACCGAGATCAGCGCGAGAGCCACAACCAGCTGCTGATGAACAAGTATGGCCGGTGGAGCCATCTCGCGCGCAAACAGAAACACGAGTTTGACAATTTCATGAAACAGAAACGGCCACTGGTGGCGTACGTAACTGCTATCGATGCGCTACTGGCGTATATTGTCGCTTTCGACTATGAGGATCGGGCAGAAGTTGTGATGCAACGCGCCAAGCCGGCGCGATCATGGTCAACGCTAGTGCCATATATTCAATGGCTGATAAAGATTCTGGAAGGCAAGGGGTATCCCGACTTGGTTGGCTTGTGTTACATGATTCGGGCACTAGTGCATCTCAGGATCTTGAGCAGCTACGAGGACCAGATAATGAAGCTGGATGCTGGTAGCAGTCCTGAAGCATTTCGTGATATAGCCATTAAGCAGATCAAGACGCGTGACGCGTCAAACCAAGACTTTAAGCGCGGCATGCGTGATCTGGGGCTTGACGTAATTGAACGAAAGTTTCCCAAAACGTGGCGCGGCCGCACGACTACATTGCAGCCGGTGAGCAAGCACGAGGGCGGCTACCGGCCGCTTGAAGACCCGTACTATTTGCCTTTGCTTCCGTTCAGCTCGCTCCAAGAGGGCGCTGCTTTTGGCTACTCCATGATCCGCGAATGGGCCGATAGACAGGACATTGAGTGCAACTGGGTGCTCATTCGTGGTCTCAAAGGCTAGCTCCCCTGTAGATGGAGATTATTGCGAATACTGTTATTTTTTTTTGGCGGATTGAGCTTGAATAAGAACTGATATTCGAATGGTCCATTGATATTGCATTGTTGTGTACTGCACACACTATTTTTTTTTTTTTGTTTTTGTTTTCTCTTTTTTTATTTGCATTACAGTATTTCTATTTTATTCGGGGAGATTTTTGTGTATTAATTTTTATGTTTTATAATTACAATGTTTTTTTTTTTCTTGTTGTTGTTACATTGAGATTTCTTCTGTCTAATAATTGATTAATAGACGCGTGTTTACGTGTTTCCACTAAACGAATGTGCTAACCAAGTCTGGTCGTCAAGGAGGGGAGGGGGGAGGAAAGTTGTGTGAAGGATATGACGTTGTTATAAACTGACTGAGAAAGTTTTATTTTTTTTGTTTTGGTTGGTAAAAGATTACAAATAATACATTGAGATCTGTGAAAATAAAAAAAAAAAGAACGTAAAATAAAATTTAACTGACTGACAACACGGCTGAAAAAAAAAAAACCTTTTTTTGGTGAGGGGGAGAGAAACGTGTTGGGGTGTCTTCATCATGTGTGTGATTGGTGGTTAAGACTTAAAACATAATTAGCTCCCCAAAAATAAATTTATTTGATAAAACTCTATATAAAGGAGAGAGAATTGGAAATACAAGTGTTCGCATACAGATGATTGGGTTGACAGAACTTGTAAATATAGTGTGTTTAACTGGTCACCATTACTGTAAAAAAAAGCACATACTTTTAAAAACAACTAAAACAATTAATCAAATTCTGTACTTATGTAAAGAAGAAATTGATTCAAAAAAACCAATTACCTCTGTTGTAGATAGATAGATAGAAAATCAGTTTATTGTCCTTACATCAAAAAGTTACACATACAAAAA